>ML119921.1:0-32127 GCA_003788565.2 Ascobolus immersus RN42 | reverse complement strand
GAAAAAGGAACAGAATCAAGATTATTTGAAGGCAACGAAGACAAAGGAGAAAAGAAATTTGAAAAGGAAATAGAACCCTTAGAGGAAGCCACTAAAGGAAGTGGGTTTTTGTAGTGGCTCCTCCTTTTGGAGACCCTCTTCGGTTCGATCCATATCTCGAAGCTTGCTTCGCATTTGAAGGGCCTGAGATTGTCCAAGAGGGAGTAGGGACCGAAGAAGCTTTTACTGAAGTCGAAGTTGCATTCAACGAAGCATTGTGCGAAGAGCGTGGGAAAGAACTTGTTCTGTTTTTTCTTTTCTCTGAAAAACAATCCTGCACTTTATGATTAGCTTTTCCACAATACAAACACAAATTCTCCTTAATTCTTCTTTGTCTTTCTTCTGGTGTCAGTGGACCCTTTGGAGTGAAGGGGATGGAAGCATCAATTTCCATAGGTCTTGGACCGAAGCTGTTCGAATTGCGAAAATGTGTCGAAGATGACTTTGGTTGGAAGGATCTCTGCTGCGTCGAAGACGAAGCGGGAGAAGAACGAAAAGGTTGAGAATTCATTCTTTCCATTTTTCGTTCAAAAAGCCTATTGTCAATTCGTACTGCAGCTTCGACCATATCTTCGATTGTGGTAGGTCTGGGGGATCTGGACAACTCATCCTTAACAGACTCTTTCAAACCTTGATAGAATTGGTAGCATAAAGCTTCCTCATTCCAAGAGAGGTGGGAGGTAATCTGTTGGAACTCTGTAGCATACTGGGAAACAGAAGTCTTTTGTTTCAAAAACTTTATCTGTCTCTCAGCATTGGCTACAGTGTCAATGTCACCAAAGGTCTGGTGTAAATGCTTGAGAAAATTGTCGAAGGAGTCCAGAATTTCATCTTCGTGATCTTCGAAGTCGTCGTCGAAGCTATCGCGAAGAAGAGGTTCGACCCAAGCGAATGCTGAGTCCCTTAGGAAGGAACATGCGAAGAGAACCTTCGATCTTTCAGTGGTGAATCTGGAAGAGTTGAAGCTAATGTAAATCCGAAGGGAAGTAACGAAGCTACGAAGCTTGCTTCGTTGTCCATGAAAGGTGTCAGGCTCATGTGGCTTTACCCTTTGTGTATGGGAAGTGTTTTGATTCTGGAGAAGGTTTTGAGAGATCTGCAGTTGTTGCATAGAATTCTGCAGAGCATTAATAGTTCCCTGCTGCTCCATGAAAAAATCATAGGCAGCAGACGAAGCACCGAAGAAAGGATGACCAGGAGGAAGAGCATTAACAGGATGATCTTCCTGATCAGTATTTTGCCCCAAGGCATTAGAACTAGCCACTGGGGGATGTGCCTCTTGGGAGGCAGAATTGGAAGCCATCAGAAAGAAAGAAAACAAGATAAGTAAACAGGGTACAAAATGGTGATCTAGCAAACTGTAATATTGGTAGCCCAAGTATTACCACGAAGCTAACGAAGGAGAACGAGAACGAAGAGGTAGACCTGCTTCGTATCGAAGCTAAGGGAATAACTGGGCTAAGACTTATAAGAGATGTAGGCTGTGAACTTATCTTAAGTCCGAAGATCGAGGACAAACGAAGACAGCTGTCGACATAAAGGATGCTTTCAGTACGAAGAGTTCGGGACGAAGATATAAGTCAGAAACAAATACAAGTTGCTAGATAAGGATCTAAACTATGGGAAAGACAGAGTATTTAAGTAAAAGCAAAGAGAGAGAAATGTCCCCACTCTAGAAGTGGGCCCATGTAATACCAAGACGAAGAAGTCCGAAAATAGAACAAAAGAGTGTGGCAGTTAATATAAATGTTCATGCAGAACAACGAGCTAGTGTCTCTTAAGCGAAGGACGCAGGGACGAAGGCCCGAGATGCGGAGGAATGCGGACCGAAGATCCGAAGGAGAGACAAAAGAGACAAGAAAGACTTAAACTAAAGCTTGCTTATGTGATGAATATCACAATCACGGCCTGAGCTGTCATCAAACCTGCCACCAACTCGCCACAGATTTGGGGCGTGGAGTGACTCTCAAGTTGTCTCCTCATTTCCTTCTCAGCTCGTTCCCTCTCCTCCTTCGCCTTTCTCTCAGCCTCCTGATTGGCAAGAATCTGCGCCTTCATGCTCTCCAGCTTTGCCAAAGCATCGGCATCCTTCAAGTTAAACTTGACAAGGTTCTGATCAGTCATGCCGCTGGTATCTGGCGGTAGTTGTTCTCGTTTGTCCTTTTCTTCTTTTTTGCGTTGCTGAACGGCCTTTTTTGACTCGGAAGTTGCTATGAGGAGAATGGGAAAGCTCAGTTAGTGATGGCACCAAAAAAGGGAGTGGGATAGACACTCACAGGGGAAGTTGAGTTGTCGCTATGATGGGGCGTTGCCTGTATTGCTTTGACGGTGTTTTTGTGGGAGGAGCGAGGATGGTTTGCGATGCGAAGTTTCCTTGCCGTCATTATGGCGTCACGTCACTGTGGAGGATTTCCTTACTGCGGGCACTTTTTCCCACTGGGTTTTTCCCCGCAGTTGTACTGGGTAGACGGCTGTCTAGGTTTTTTTTCCTTTCTTTTCTCTTCTTTTCCTCTCTTCTCTTCGAACCTCGAGAACACAAACGAGGGGAAGTGTCGAAAGTAACGTTCGCCGTTCTCTCGGACGTGGTCTTGGCGTCGGACGTCGAGACGAGGATCCGACGCCCATTCTGTTCCCAGGCTATATAGAGGCTCCCTAGCCCTTCTCTCTAATACAAGTTGTTGTCTTTCTGTTCTATCACCTTTGAACACCCTTTGACCACCTCTGTCCAAAACCACCGAATTCCGACGTTCTCAGATCGATATTACGTCACCTTCCTCGCTCCTTTTGCTATCGTAGACAAGTCGGTTCATTTATAACGTTACAGGCAGCTAGCAGCTTCTATCTGGATGAATCATTGTTTCTTATGCTTATTATTATCGTGGTATTTGTTTGCGTGGCACGACCTCATGTGTTAATTTCTATGCTTTGAGGGTTCCTAAATGGGTATGTCTTAAGTTACATACTTAGTACACTTCTTTGCTAGATATGGGTGGGATGTGGCTGTCCAAGGGATACTTGATTCGGCTGGTGTATGGATAGACTGCGTCCAGGTTTGGTTAGATTGCAAGCGCGCGCTTAGGCACTTGCCTACAGTGAGGTAGTCATTTTCAGCTGGGCATCTGATTGGGCCCAGCCACCACGGGAGATCGTCGCTTGCTTCTACGAGTACTCCGTTTGATAACACTTACCCGCATATCTTTCGAACTTCTATCTTGGTTCTGTTGCTTCCGTTGCCTTCGATGAGCCTTACGCACTTATTCTATCCCGCATGTGCACACTGGTAGTCCCATTTCAGCCAATGTCGATAATCTCTTGTTGCACGTGGTCGGATGTCAATCCCTGCCTCAACATCAGCACCGAGTACTTGCATAAACCGGGCATCCCAATTCTCAACCCATGCTGTAATAGGGGCATTCTCAACGGTCCGCTTTTCAAGAAAAGCAGAAACAGAGTCAATGACAGCTGTGGCATCGTCTGCTGCGGTAGCAATTCCTATATTCTGAAGCCTACTCGCCGACACCTTGGTTTTGCAATCGTTGGCAAAATTTTCCGCGTTATTCAGAAATGACCGAAATGTGGATATGAGTTGCGTAACCTGAGTAGACTCGTAAAGCACCACCCTGCGACCTTGAAATTTGGCTGAGGCAATGTTGACACTTCGAGTGGCCATAGTCGGAGAACCTACACAGTAATCCTGTCGTGCTGGCCTCAACTGACATCAGACAGCTCAGCAGGAGGACAAAACCACCTTCAGAATTATTCGAGTTCCTACTATTTGGAAGTATTGATTAAGTACCTTCCTAGACAATGAGCGCAAGAGACTAATTTACAATCTTAATCAACGGACATCACTGGCATAGGCCATATGCAGCCGATACGAGCAAAGACTTAAAAAGGCAAATACAAACCTTTATCCTTTACCCTCCCAGAACGTCTGCCGCTTGTAAGCCGTCAAAGAAATTGAGACAGAAGTCCACCTCGCCCCAACACCAACACCAACACCAAATCTAAGCTCCCGCAACATAACCGGCTTCTCTGAATTATAATTTGACTGCAGCAAAGCGTCTCAAAATGAAGATGAAACTTGAAACGGTTTAGGTGCAAAGAATTGAATATAGTGCGGTAAGAGGATGATGCCAAATTGAAACGCAAGAGAAAAACGAGAGGGTAAGCAGAAAACGCCATATCAATATAGTACTTGATTTCCCTTTTGCTGCAACACGCTCAAGAGGAGAGCCGAACCCTTTTCGTTTGAGAGGTCTTTGAGTGCAGCGCCAGGGGAACAGGGGCGGCATGGCACCGAGTTCGACGTATAACAGGTTCCTAGTGCTAGAGTTAGCACATTATCCAGACGCAGCTTGAGCATTTGGACGCTTTACTTTTACGAGAAATGAGATAGTGGAGAAAAGAAGCAAATAAAGGCGAGGTAGATAGTGAAAGCCGCTATTTCAAAGATGGAACTGACGACCGCGATGGATAAACATGAACGGTAATACGACAAAACCATTAAAAAGGCGTCCCGAATGCTTGACATTATCCTGTACAAGGTCAGCAAGTGTTTACAGTCAATATTTTCCAGTTCCAAGTTACCTTAAGATAACCTCAGCGGGCTGCATTGGGAAATAATGCATGTCAGAAGTTTTTTTTAGAAGGATAAGACTTGCCAGCTCGTTAGCCAAAGGAGACATTCCAGAACGGCAAGGCTATTCTTACTAGGAATAAGAAAACAAGCGCAAAACGTAGAAGAGAATAATAAATGTCTCAGCGGTTCGTCGGTGAAGTCAGCACCTGTAGCCACAAGATTAGGTACCCGAAGTTGGAGTATAATCTGACTTACAAACATGCGAATAGACCCCAAACCGGTTCACCTTAAAAATACCAGCCCACTTCCTCTCTCCGACGATGCTAACTCGACGATTCGTCAAACGGGAACTAGATCTCCCTATTCAGCAAAAAGGCATCCCATGCGTCATGATTCTGCAAATCCCTCACACGTCGTTCCTGTTCTTCCCGATCTGCTAGTTGTAGCCTCGCCAGGAGAGATTCCAAAAAAGCTTTTCTTGTAGCCTCTTGCTGCCTGGCTCGTTCTTGACGTTGCTGCTCTTTGAGGGCTGCCTGCTGAATCGCTTGTAGATGAGCTGGCCGCTCTGGTGGGTAGGCATTAGGGGCACTGAACGGCAAAACCTTCACGTCACAGATGGTGTGGGATCCTTCCGGAAGGTTACCGGTTGTGAGATAGTCATGGACAACTTTCCAGAGGCATCCGGACTCGTCGTGAATCATATGTCGAACAATGCCGTGCTGTCACGCTATAGTTAGCCGAATGGTTCTGACCAACAGGGGAGACGATACGTACATGGGTAGTTCTTGCCTCTAGAAAGTGATGATTTGTGTACCAAGAATTGTAACGAAGAACGCCTTCCATGCTGAAATCCGTTAGTAAAATCCTATTAGTAGTTGTATGAGTGGACGCATACTTCCGAGCTGGAGCCACGGGGTCGAGCGAGTTGGCGATTATGAGCGGTCTGGCTGTTGGGGTAGTCGGGCGTTGGGGAGCTAGATGAAGGGCGTTAGCTGGTCATCCATTTCATCCATTTCGCAATTTAAGCAGGGTGTTATACGTACTTGGTACAGGAACGGCAGATTTGTCATGAGAATCTTGTAGAAAGAGACAATATAACCAAGGATCCAGTTGGCCCTCTGCGCCAATCGCACTTACTGCTTGGGCTGCCTGGTATGTTGCCAATATTGAATCTGCAGTTGCTGACGCGCTGCCGTAACTCAGGATATCAGGGCATATGAGCACAAAACGTTCGTGAGTAAGCTGCAATTTAGCCTGTGACCTGCCACTGGGGTTCACGTTGTTTGTGTATTCTATCGGCTCGTCCTCAGTGGCCGCGTGTGTGAGAGTGTTGGGGCCTACTTGCTCCTGTTGTTCCGAGCGGTCAGGGGGGGTTGTGATGCTGTTGTCAGGTAGCAAATTGTGCTGAATTTGAAAGTGATAGGAATGGATGATGCGCAGGTAGGCTGGAACAGACTCGAAAATTGACCCAAGCCTGACAGTAAACGGGTTGTAGATGCTACTGTAGATCCCACGCGCCAAGTCAAGGTAAGATGGCATCCTCGGTATGCCAGCTTCGAACAATGCCTGCGTCTGCTGCAAGACAAATGACAGGGTAGCGAGCGCTTCGTGGGTGGTAAGAGGCGCATTCGTGAAAGGGCTGTAGCGGAGGCCACAGTTGTCTTTCCCAGTTGTACAGTAGTAAACCAAAGACCGTATTGCCTCGTCAACCTCCACAATTTTGGACGAATACGCTGCGGTATGGTCCTCTGGGGTAGTGACCTCGATTGGTGCTACAGAAAGTCAGTATAATTTCGAACCAGCTGAGAAATAGATACTAACATTCAAGGACAGTCAGCTTCACCTCATTGGGATGACTGGACAGTAGCACGTCAACAACAAGAGAACCCCAGGAAAAGCCCCATAGGTTTAGATCCTTCCTTATTTCTTGGCGCAAGTTTTGATCGGGTAGGTGAAAGTCCCACAGAAAGTTTCGGATTAACCTTACATCTTCGGCGGCAGAAGATGCTCCTACATACCGAAGTGTGCCCTCTGCACCACCGATCTGGGCGCGACAGTTGGTGGCAAACGAACGTGCATGACCGAGCAGTACCCGAGCTTGTCCCAGGCCACCGTAGTTTAGTGAAGTCCCACGCCTTGCGGCTTCTTCTTTGTCGTACTTGAGGCTTTCAGACTGGCTCGCAAAACATGTGATGTGGTTCTTTTCGGCGAGATTTCCGCGAAAGTCAACAAAGACGATGGTGTAGCGTCCACTTGCCGCGAGTTTGCTAACTGTTGGCGCAACAAGTAGACTATGGTCTCGGCAATTGTCACCTGGGCCACCGCAGATGTAGAACAGCATTCCCAGCCAATCGAGATCCTCCATATTGTTTCCATTTGTTGATGTGTATCTTGTAAGGCGGACAGTCATGGTTCGGGCATCGGCATCGTCAAGGGGATTGAGAGGGAGGAGCATATCGGCACATGCGAAAGTGTCTGACCCGTAGTAGGGCTGTGCTTCAGTGCATGCTACCCAAGTGAATTCCTGGTTGAGATTCTAAGAACAATTAGAAACACGCTCGTCATCACCCCATGTTTTCTCTCCGAGTACAAGAACAGGAAACTCACCGAAATGTAGAGCGAAGTTACTGGCTTTACCGCAGCGTCCTCCTCCATCCCCCCACCATCTTGAAATCCAAACACACGTCCGCAATCGAAGAAAAACGCAAACAGTGATAACCAATACAACAGAGGAAGCGTGAGCATATTGAAAGTCGCTTACTCAACTCTTTGGGTTGCCGGGTAGAGGTGCTGTATTTTGTCCCGACGTATACATAGTCGGCTGGCGAAAAGTGATGGATGAGAACGAAACGTTGGACTTGACGGTTTATGGGTGATTGGTCTGCGGCTCCCGATAGAGTCGGTGATGTTGCAAACGAACGAGATGTAAACTGGGAATATGGATTAGCGAGATCACAAGGCTGTTGGGGGTGTTGACGTTGCAATCATAAAGGCACTTATTTCCACGGCCAAACAGAGAAAGGGTTCCTACCTGGAGACCGACAAACTTGGATCCAAGCCCAATGAAAGCAATATTTCGAGTTGTTGCGGTGAAGGGGATTCAGGAATGAGGCAAACGGAGGGATGCAAACAGAATTAACAATCGATGCCGCGTCTTGAAGAATGTCGTTTCGAGCGTTGTCGTAGCCTTTCGTTCCGGAAACACAAGGTTCTCAAAGAGTGAAGTGATGGTTGTTCGAGGACAGATTGTTTGCGAGAAACCAAGGATGATGCTGTGGTGATGGTGCATGTACTTGCTAAAAGAAGAATGTTTGTTGGGTCATTTCTTTTGATGGAGGAAGGCAACGGCAAACATGCTAGCGCCTTGCCAAGCAACTTGCGAAAACAAAGGAATGGCAAAATTCTGGGTCCATTCGATGAGAGTTGTCATCGCGTAAATAATTCCATCTCTCTTTCTCATGTAAGTACTTCAGTTTAGACTACAAACGACCTAAGAAAGTCAAGAAGTCTACGTTTACGCGGTTTGTTTTGGCGTACGTACTTACTTGGTAAACGAAGCCAATTCCAAAGCTTGATGCTCCAGTTTAAGGACATCATTGAGACATTTGACTTTATTTCCGCTGTCGGGCGCAGAGCCCCAGGATGAGCAGTGTAGGCAACGGGCCGGCCAGCCCATGGGCGGTCTGGGCCCCAGGTAGTGGGCCCCGGCTGGGCCTAGCAAAAATTTAGGCCGAGCTGATTGGGCCAGGCTGGGCCTAAGCAAGATGTTTATGTGGTGGGCGGCAGGCTTTCGACTTTGAGGCCCAGCCGGCCCACAGAGCTGGAGAATGCTGAATTTATGCTGTGTTGGAGCTCTATACCAGAGAGAATGGCCTTTTTGTGACTCGCTTTTGCTCCTCAAGGGTCAATAGTACGGGTAATATCATGCAGCGTGCTCCTTTACAGGAACAAAGTAAGGTTCTGAAAGCAAATGTTTTCAAGGCAGTAGTTAAACTTCTCGAATTTATGTCTTATGGTGCTTATACACAAAGCATGGGCCCAATGGGCCGGGCTGGTCTTTTTGAAGTGGGCTTGGGCCTTGGTTTGAAAATTGTAGGCCGTCCTGGATACAGGTGAAAGACGGGCCCAAGACCACAGTCCGTCCTGGGAAATGCCGTGGGCCAGCCCAGCCGGCCCGTTGCCTACACTGAGGATGAGAAAGTGGCTGCTACCAGTCACGAGTCATCATCAGTATCTATCTACACAATGTTCGTTAGGATACTGGATGAATTCGTATCATCAAAGAATTATTTGATCAATTAAAGTTTGGAGATCTTCCACTCTGAATTATTTACACCCTCACCGTTCAGTTGGCGATGCCGTCCAGTTGGCCCGGAACATACTTACTTAAGTACTTAGTGGTCATTATGCATCTAAGTATCGATACATACTCACATTCAACTTCCAAAAGGAGTTCGACATGTCGTCTATTTAGTATCCGAGACAGTATCGCTGCCAGTGTAATCAACGCAAATGAATACAACCAAGGGCAGTGTCAGAAAGTCCACGTTTGCCCCTTATCCTAAGGTCAAAAAAGCATCCCCGCTTGTAAGGCATCTTAAGTACTTAAGTACTAAGAATAAGTAGATTGGTAAGTACTTATTATTAAATGCACTTTTAGCGAACGCACGAGTGGTATTGACCAGACAATTGAAACTGACAATTATAATCAGGGAATTTGCAATACGACTCTAAGGGCGCATATAACATTGTTGGATGTCTCAAAGCAGGGGCTAAGTATGTAAACCCACACAGGATATGTATATGTACGGGTCCGATCGACCCGATTGTCTTCGCTACTAAATGGCTTTATCCGATCCCCAAGCTCAAGTTCGAGTCACTTGAGGCTGATTACGATTGGAGGAAAGTAGCTGTAAAAATGTAAGAACGTACTCTAGCTCTCATTAGGGATCCACCAGACAAGAGGTATCTCAAATCGAGAGACAGTTTTACAAGTAATCAGCATCTCAATATCAATCTACATCATGCGCTTCCACATATACATACCGGGTTACTTATTAGTAAATCTAACTAATTCAAAATATTCTTCTGAGACGGTTTAGGGAGCGTGCCGTCCTCTCCGTCGGCATCCTCGGCTGCCAGTGGCTTCAGAAAGCCCGCGGGCCATTCACACAGCTCCCCACTCTTCCTGGGCACCCTCATCCTCTTCTGAAGATCCCAGCAGAAAGCACCATCGTATGTTCCGTCTTGTGAATCTCTCCATACCTTATACAGGGTTGACATCGCTTCCTCTCCCTTCCCAAAGAATTTTGCTTTAAACTCATCAAATACATCATATATGTCGAGCTCCCTGCATGTCACCGGCAGCATCCTCGCCCATACCTTGTCTAATACGACATCGTATGGTGCTGCATCAGGTTCCTTTGGCCCGCAAAGTACCATTTCCTTTCTCTGCCAATAATCTCGAAACTCCGGTGGTATGTTGTCCGTATCGTACGCCCGAGGGCCAAGTTTGGATGGGTATGCAAATGGGTTTTTAGGATCGAAGTCTCCCAGCTCCATACAGAGACACTCTGTCGTTCGTTAGCTTAATATGCGCTTAAGTAGCAGGCAAATTGCTACATACCCTTTATTCGGTCGGAATTGCTCTTCGTTTTGGAATCCAGACACTCCCAAAACCGCTGCTTTGCGAACATGGGCTTCCTAATATGCTGCACCTGGTCCTCCGTGTATGGCGGCTCGGGACCAGCCTTGCCAAGCCACTTTCGTGTCCTGTACTGTACATCATCGTCGTCATCGTCAGCATTACTGGCGTTATGATTTCCTGGGCAGTCGAGTAGGCTGATCCGGTTTGTGCTGACGTAAGGATTCTTCCATTGATATTTCCATGAGTACAATTGAGGTGATTGTCCCCAAAGATACCCGTACACGGGAAGGTTTTCGTTTGGAATTTCTGGAAAGTACTTATGACCTTCTGGAAACGGAGGAGGTGCAGGGAAGCGAATGTTGGTGCTGTTTGTGACGTTGAATCCGGGAGAGTTTAAGGCGACGAGTGGAATAAGGATCGCGGCGTAGAGTGTTTCGGTGGGCTGCATGGTGGATCAGCGTCGTGCCTGTTAATGAACATATGGGAGACCTTCACTACTTAAGTGAAGTTGGCTAGTTGATTGTGCTCCAATAGGTGAAGCTGATAGGTTCCTCGTGCCAGTTAAAACGATATTTACAGTCCCTTAGTCAACTGGTTGTTATGTAAGTAACCTCTGTACTGCCAATATTGCAATTGTAATTTACTAGTATGTAATCAAGACTGTCAGTAAAAAAACCGTTGCCATTCACGGTAATAGTACTTCGAAGGCTTTGGGACATTTCTCGGATCACTCTCATCCACCCATATAATTGCCTCACACTTGCCCGGATCCTCCCTCTCTGCATCAGGCGCCAAGTATCCGAACTTGTCAAACAGCTCACTGTCGGTGAGATTTCTGTACGTATCCGCAATGACACACTCTCTTGGTTCCGTAAACTGCGTTCTTCTCCACTGCCGATACTCCTCCGGCATGGCATCCCAGCGTCTCGGGTTCTCAAGCGTGCAATTGAACCCCAGAAACTCCAAGTAGAGCTTTTGATCACGGCAGTTACTGTCGAGGAAATCAAGAAATGCCCTGCACTTGGGGTCCCAAAAGTTTGTCCAATACTCATCGGGTAGTGTGGACACACTCCACATATCTGTCTTTACATCCAATTGTCGGAGTAAACGACAACGTTCGAGATCCAGCCAGTCAAAGTAGCTGTCGAACTCGCTGGGTATGGATCCGCTTCGTGCTGCTCTTCCGAAAGCGTGTTCTGGGTCGCTTGGAATGAAAATGTCGGCATTAATGTGTTCTGCGGGAGGCGGCCCAAGGCGGAAATAGGCTCGTGCTTTGGAAAAGTTAATACCAGGTCTATTATTCCAAAGAAAAGTCGGTAAGTAAATACCATCTGGAAGAATTAAGAATAGTACTGCCATGATGGTGACATGGAGAACGTCTAAAACCATGCTTCAAGACCGGTAGTGGTTGCTGTCGAAGAACAACTTTCACTTTGGCAGGAATATCGTTGCATTAAGTATCGATTCGCAATAGCTACTACTCCTTCGCTTCAAGGCGACTTGTACGGACCTAGGCACCGATCCAATAACGGGCCTCAAAACTCTTGTAAAGATGCTGTCACTGGATGTCGAGTGTCCTTGTTAAGTATATGGCCTCAGCTGCTTTAGGCTGCATAGGAACTGCAGCTAGATTGCCACTAAGCCACCTGGACTACCGTGACGACATCAATTCTTTCGTTAAATCATTCAAGTATGCTGCCTCACTACTTATAAGTAGATGGAATGTTTACGACGTCGACGGTGTCGTTATTAATTTCTAGTGACATTCCTTACTATCTCACCCCATTGTACATAGAATGGCCCTGAGTAATTATCTACTCCCACCTTTGATGCAATGTTGTAACAGCGATATACATCGAAAGGAAATCCTATTTTACTATTTAACAAGTAGTGGAATCCATCCTCTTTTTGTGCACCCGCAATCGCAGCTGTCACGAGATAACCATGCCTGGCGCTCCTGACAAAGCTCCGTTCAGCTTCATATCTTCACATACGAATGCAAAGAGCCGCAGTTGGTCAATCTTGAAACGGATTTGCGTTGCTAATCACATATGCTCCTTTTTCTAACATTTGTTGATGCATTCTTGTAACTAAAATGTCATCTACAATATTTCCAAACCATTTTAATTCGTAATTTTTGTTTCAAACATAACTCTGTACACATTGCTGGCCATCGATCCGATAGCCTGTAAGCGTTCCACGGCTTTAAAGTGCTGCGCTGCCAGCGGCTGAGCTGAGCTCGAATACCTCCTTTCATGGCCGGGGCTAACGCTACGGCGTCGTTTGAGGATAAGTACTTACTGTATTTAGGCCCCATCCATGGCGTCAGCAGCTTACTTAGATAGCCATACTATTGACGTTCCAAACTTCCCTTCCAACACACAGGCGTAAACTAGCGAAGGAGATAAGAGACTAGTACCGACCTCCATTTGAAGGTCAAGATGCACTTAAGTACTAACATCCACAGAAGGCCATTTCCAGCGGTTAACCGTTTTGACATTACTCGATACTTCATACTAAGCAGTAGCACTCAAATTGCGTACATACTTAAGACTACCAGATAGAGCCATCGTCCTTTCCAGACCAGATCGATCAGAGACCGTAAACAAATATGCCTGTCAACCGTCCATACCGTAAAGGCTTAACCCCAACGACAATACAAAACAAAAAATAATATTAGGATCCTGATTAAGTGCAAGATTCCAGGTGACAGTTTGCCTGGATGCCTGTAAACGTAATGTAGCGCTGAAGTAAGCGCCGGATTCGGCAGAGACGGAAGACAATAAAAGAACTGAGAGGCGAAGATATCGGTATCTGGAGAATGTGACGGACAATTTAGAGAGACGCAAAGAGGTACTTTGCTGGGACCTCCGAAGAACGCTGGATTCTAGAGCTCGTCAAAGGATCCACCTATGTGAGTCTCCCTGGTATCCTCAAACTCTGGTCTGTCCGGCCAGTCAAACGGATGGTCGACATGTTTTGCCATGCCAAATGGCAGCTTGAACGTCGGCCCAGGCGGAACCTCTTTCTCGCAATAGTCAACTGTTGGTAGCGCACCGGTATTGAAGTATTCCCGCAGTATATTTCTCATACAGTGCGTGAGAGTTCCGGCTTCCTTCTGGTTAACCAACCCATGCTGTCAAACGGCGATGTTAGATTGATGTCCATCTGGAGTTACGATAGTACAGATGTAGGGCAAGGAAAGAGATGCTTACACCTAGAACTTCCTTCTGGAACACAGCCTTTGAACCTGGGAATCGGACGCTTGCTGCCTCGGCACTACAATAGCTTAGTAAAGTGAAATGGTCGCGTCTGGTAAACACTTACTATTTTCGTGGTGTGGCAACATCGCGGTCTTGTGAGATGAACAATCCGGGATTTGCCAGAATGACACCGGCTTCCATGCGGTCAACTAATATTACCGTTAGCTGCTGCAAAATCGCAAAACCACTTTTCACATCTTCAAGAGCAGTGATACGTACCGGGTATCGAGACTTCAGATTTCATGTTCTCTTGTTGGAAGCCCACGCAGAAGATCCAATTTGTAGTATATTTGAAGGCGTGAACTGGGCTTTGTTGCTGTGCTTCTTGGAACCCTTGCAACAAAGAGTCGCTATCCGTCTTGATTCCAAAATCCTGCATGTCGAGACAATTTTGAACAAACGGATTGTTTAGCGAAGGGAAAGCCGATTGATCGTTGACGCTGATCCCTTGGTGAGAGGTGGTCACTGAGCTCCAATCACGTTCTGTTGACTTCCCAACTCTATAGCCTTGGTCTTTCTCCAACTTAAAGTCCGGATTCGAGAGAGCATGGGTTAACCAATTGGACAGAAAAAGGAAAGATTGTCCCGGCATTCGAGCACCATCGTTGAAGTTGTGGAAAAACGCTTGAACCCAACCGTCAAGAGACTCGTCTTCAAAGAAACTTTTCAGCACTTTAAGAACGCCGTTTCGGGAGAGGATGGAATTTGGTGTATCGCCTCGTCGAAATCCGCACTGGCTAGCTTCGTGACAGTAAGCTGCAAAGTAGTGTAGTGCATCCCATCCATCGGAACCACTTTCAATGTAACCTTTGGTGTGATTGCTGAAGGCTAATAAATCCGCCGGGCCTGTATGAGTCGCGTTAAATCTAGATCGATTACACAATAAAAGGTGGTGAGGCGTTAACAGTACTCACTTTCGGACACGAGATGCTTGATTCGGGCGGCATTCCGATAAGCCACCAATTCCGCTAAAGGTCCGTCTGCACTACAACCCCAGATGCTCAACGGTAGCCCAGACTCTACCCTGTACAGTCCCCAAACAGCATTAGCAACGGCGACCACAT
This sequence comes from Ascobolus immersus RN42, assembly GCA_003788565.2. Classification (NCBI taxonomy): domain Eukaryota; kingdom Fungi; phylum Ascomycota; class Pezizomycetes; order Pezizales; family Ascobolaceae; genus Ascobolus; species Ascobolus immersus. Next base: position 17,532 of record ML119921.1, on the reverse strand, counting down.
CATTGGACTGCTCCCAATATCCCACGTGCTTCCAGATCTTTTCGACCTCGTTGGCTGGACCCTTGTACTTCTTTGCCAGCAGGACGGAAGCGTCGAGAATGCTTTGGAGTCGTTTTTTGAGACCGACTTCGAACGTGGACTTCTCGATCTTTTGCCCAGTCATACCCTCGAAAACGCTCTTTGCCGCATCGTGATCCGACCAAGATCCACCAAAAGGTCCACTGAACCCAACACCTCGTGCATCGAGAGCAACTTGCGTGAAATCTCCCACAATTTCTTCTTGAACTTTCCATAGCTTCCATAGCATTTGAATTGACGACTCTCCTGGCCCTCCGTACATTTTGATTAAAGGTCCCTTGCATTTGTCGTCTCTGAGTTTACAAACTGAGACTCGATAATCGTAACCGCAATATCCACCGTATCAGCGCATGTTTCGCATAGTGGGCGACGGAGACGCGCGCACAAGGCATGATCGGGGATTGATGATTCCAGCTTCTTGCGAGTTTCGGCGTCGTAGCTATCAAGCAGAGACTTGCAGTTCTTTGTGTGCAGCTGGCTCGAAGTCGAGGTGGTAGGTTTGATCTGTACGCGAGTCAGTTCTTTGCTCTTGACATTATGCAGTCTCTGGAGGGCCGAATAGACTCTAAGTGAATACACTTACCGTTTGAAAAAGAGCCTTGAGACCATACTTGGCTATCATAGCATCTCCATCAGTCTCAAAGGTGGTACCATCGACAAGCAAATCGTCAATGCTCATGGCAGTAGCCTGGGTGATGCGGTGGGATGAGTCGGCATCGGTGGTGTCGTCAGAGCCGCTCTCAACGACGGTGACAGGAGATCCGGCCTCGTAGCTGTTGGCAGGCTCAATATCGAGAGCTTCAATGTGGCCTTGGGCGACGTTGATGGCCTGCGACAGAGCGCCATTTGTCTCAATGCCGTTGATGCCCTCATTGTTGACGTTTGGACGTTGGGCAGTATCTTCCAGGAAGCCAATGGCGGTGGGGAGGATGCCACAGATGATGATGCCGTAAAGGAGCACTGGCAGCTTGACCATTGTGAATGATCTTAAGTCAGGGTTGTTCTGTTGGTTTGTAGAGAATAGGCTTCAGGGCGGGTAGGTCTTGACTTTTGGTTCCTTTTTGATATCGATCCGGCCGAACAAGAGGTGAAGACTCGGATGCGGAAGCGTATTTCGAGAAGCGGGATTATTGTTCTGACTCTACAGACTCCAGAAAGTTAGAAACCATTGGGAAGAAATCGAGGGAACGGCAAACTTACGGGTGGTCTATTCGGAGGTCGAAGTAATGTTTTTTGTAGAGCACAAACGGCGTTCGATTGCTGAGGATGTATGCGGGAGACAATGTACCACTGGCAGAGGAAAATGATGAAGAGTAAGGAACAAGAAGATGAGAGAAAAGTGCCAGAAGCGTAGAAGTGCGGTCGTAATCAGTGGTCAAGGAAAGTTGTTTGTTCGTCTTGCTCGGCAGCAAACAAGCTTCAAGAGACGAATTGGAGAGCAAGAAAGGTTGAAGTCCCCAATGGACCAGAGACCTTGGCGTCAAAGGCGGTGATGATGTTGAGTTTTTTTGAGGTTGTGAAGAGGTTGTAGGAGAGACGCAGGAAGGTGGTGGAAGAAGGGAGGAGGGTGTGGGATGGAAGCAGGGAAAGGTGAGAATGAGCGAGCAAACAGTGGTGGGGTTGGCCCGAGCGTTAAGACGCCAAGAGTGGCCCCCCGAAATTGACTTCTCGCCAGAAGTGGAAGGCTTCGGGGCAGTCCTTCTCTGGTCTTTCCTGACAGAGCAAATGCGTTGTGTTGGTCCTGTCCGAGTTTGTAGTACGATTGTTTATCTGATGGTTTGCACGTGAGGAGGATGAGGGATTTTGACAACCTCAAACGGCAAGTGTGGTGCATCAGCAATGTAGAATCCCATCAGGGCGGGTAGACTCACATAGCTAGATAGGACTCGGATGAATAGCATTGTTATTATGTGTCATTCCGCTGCAAAAAAGACATCATGATGGTCTAAACAGAAATATCAGGCGTGGATTGAAGGCCGCAATCTATAATATGACGTCCGGACAAAAGACAACGTACCTAACGCGGGGGTTGAACCCGCAACCTTCAGATTCCCCTACCCGAATGATAATCCACCAAACTGAGTAGAAGTCTGACGCGCTAACATTGCTCCAGCCAGGCCGAGATGAAAGCCAAGCTCCAGAAAAAGTTCGAATGCACAGTTAACAAGACAATAAGTATATACACGAGCGAATCAGGGACTCAAGCTCACTTCCAACCCACCCCCCGCATCTCACCACTCCCCCAACCCCTCCCTGCTCTTAGTCCTACTCAACACAATTCCCCCCTTCCCCTCCTCCACCGTCTCCAAGCTCCCCCTCTCCAACCCCTCCTCCCTTTCAACTCGAACCTCAACCGTCCTTAAAATTACCAGCTCGCCCACCGCCTTCGGCAACAACCCAAGAATTTCTCCACCCTTACTCCTCCTATCCCCAGCCTCACCTTCCCGGTCTCCAAAGCTGCTCCACACTTCTCTGTCAGAGGGATTGTCGCCCACGAAGTAACGCAATCGAATCTGCGGGATGCAGCAGGTCACGAAGATGAAGATGAGCTGGATTGAACTGGCAATCTCGATTTTACCGAGGGAGTCGATGGAGAAGGCGGTGAGGAGGTCGTTGAAGTTTGCAAAGAAGGCGGCGGCGTCGGGGAGCTGGAGGGTGTAGTGACTGGCCACAGCAGCACGGGTGATGTTGAGAGCAGCGGAGGTGACGAGGAGAAAGATAGTGAGTGCGTAACTCAAGGGCTTCGAGCTGGATGGGGGAAGCGGGAGGGTGGAGAGCAGGCAGAGCGGTATGGCAAAGATGAGGGTGTCGTTGATGATGGAGAGGACGGCGACGGTTGCCATGGTGGAGACCTTCAGGGGGGTGCAGAAGTCGGCGGAGAGGGTCCATTGGCGGGAGAAGGGGACGCAGGTGAGGACGCCGATTAGGTGGATTATTGTCCAGGCGCAGGCGGTGAAGCCGGTCGCGGTGTAGAGGAGTAGGCGGAGGCGGAGGGGGAGGTAAGGGCGGATCTCGAATATCCTGGAGGGCTGTTAGCAATGTGTTCGGGGCATTGGGGAGGGTAGGGAGACGTACATGGCAATCAACGCAGCCTTTGCAATCCACAGCGCATTCATATAAGTGTACAAGACACTTGTTCCCATCTTCAACGCCGTTTCGACCTGGTCCGCCCGTAGCATCAACCGTTCATCCAACACCACTGCCCCATTCTTCTCATTCATAATCTGCAGTACACTCTTATACCCAATCAGACAAGCCCCCGCCGTCTCAAATAACCACGCAAGAAGCAACAATGCATCGCTCGCGAGTCCAGCTCGTGATCGCGCCCGATAAATCTGCAGCACCGAATGTCGACTTGAGGTGGTGAGGCGGTAGTGCGTGATGTGGGAGGTGAATCGGAAGATGACAATGGCGGTGCAGGCGACGAAGGTGAGGAGCTCGAGGATGAAGGTTGAGGTGGAGGTTATCGCCATTGTTGCCAGAACGACAGGATATGCCGATGTGAATAGTTTCGAAGGATGCGTTTTGATTATATTGGAGGTGTTCGCAAATTCGTGGTTCGTCTAGGCCTGCCGAATGCTGTTATGTGACGTTGTGGTGCTGCCAATTACGGTGCTGACAGGCGGCGCTTGTGCTTGATGGCCCCAACGACCGGGTGCTTATCTCACTGCCCCAGTATCGAATAACGTTCGCGAAGGCTTCGAGGAGGGTTTCAACGCAGCAATAGCCAGTCCAGTGGTGTTGATGATGCGAATTGAGGATGTCGCTGTGCTGGTGGTTGATTCGACGTCGAATTTTCCCCAAGACAGCGCGACGTTGTAGGAAGTGCTCACGCCTTTAACACCCACATCCAATGGCTTTGACCGCACCTGCAGGGATACGAGGCATGCCCACGAGGGCATGTACAGTTCTTTATCAGCAACATAAACACTCCGGATGAATTCCATCACAATACCTGAGCATTCGAGCCCGCTTTTCAGTGTGTTCGTTCACAAGCATTTGGCGCACGGTCCGCGGTTTCGAAACATCGCCAACGTCACGGCAACGGTTTCTGTGCCGCCTATACTCCATCGGGCTTGGAGTATGCAACGGTCGGGTTTGCCGAGGGTCCGAGTCCGTGATTCGCTGGGGGTTGTGCTGAGATGAGGAGGTTTTGGCGGTGAAGATGTGTGGTGCATGGGTAAAGAGCCGGAGAGTTGACTGGATTAGGAGTGGTGGGTGGATGGGGTTTGATGGGGAGGAACGGGCGGCTTGGGGCCTCTGGGCGTGGGAAGTGGGAGTTGCGGTGGGGAAGTGGGAATGTGACCGGAGTCGAGAGGTCTGTGGGAATGCGACCGGAGTCGAGAGGTCTGTGGGATTGCAACTGGAGTGAGTTAACTACTAAGTAGTGAAGAGAGGTGGAGTGGAGGAATAGGCGATGATGGATCTGAAGCCTCAAGATCGTAGAAGCATGGAATCTTGTAGGGTTGAGACATGTTTCTCGCTTCAGTCGTAGCCGGAGACGCCCGGTCTTTGCTTGTGCTACGTCAATGGAACGGCGAATTGGTCGCTTGGCTGTCGAGTCGGTTGTTGCTCTGGGAATAGTATCGGGAGCTTTAAAGCTTTTCCAGTTGGGGCTGTGGTACGTGGTACTATTCCCACTTGGTGCCAGTCGCGGACCAGTTGTCAAACGAATTCGGATGTTGCTCAGGAGGATTCTGCAGCCGTTCTAAAGCACAAGCGAGCTGGAGGGTGATAACCGAAGTGGATTCCGCGGAGGGCAAATGATAAAATATCTGCCAGTGAAATATTGCAATGTCAGTTATCCAGTTGGCTTTCAGTGGACTCGTACCTCAGTGGTTGCTTTGACCTGATGGAAGAAATCCCAGAGCACCAAATGCCCGGAAGCACTGAAGCAGGGCCGCCTGTCACTACAGGCATTAATGAAGGCGATAACTGTTAGCTGTTCTTTTACTGTGTACCGGTATTATAACTTTGGTTGGTTGAATTACCGGTCCGCAGTTTCCTTACATACTCGCCTTAGTGGTCTAGTGGTATGATTCCTGCTTTGGGTCAAGATCGGTATCAGATTCTCTGACATCCCGATACATGTACTCATGCAGGAGGTCCCCGGTTCAATCCCGGGCTGAGGCCAGTCTCATACTATTTTGGAGCAGACCTTTTTGTTGGGCTTCCACGTTGCCAACGTTCTATGAATTGAGATTTCTCGATGCTCAAGTATTGATGCTGTCGCATTGTATTGCGTTTATGTACAGCGAGTGCCGTAAGTTCTCTTAAGTTAAGTAGATTGAAGTGTGCTAGAACCGGCAACTACTTAGTTGAAACATGAGCGGTCAAAGATTATTTCACAGGAGGACTATTTTTTACGAAGATATTATTTACTTTAAGTAAAGTGTGGGACTTGTGCAGGACCTGGTATGGCTCAAAGCCGCCACCAAAGAGCTAGTAGACTAGTTCGAAGAGATCCATACCAGTGCTGCAGTGTAAGTAGCTAGTAGCTACTTACATCTATTATGGCGGATCGAGGACACAAAAGCGAATATTTTTCACGAGCAAACAACGTGAATGGTGAACCAAAAACTCTGCTCTTATCCATCTGTTACAGGAGCGGGGCAAGAGTCGATGTGGACCTGATTAATCATCAAGCTACATCGCCAAATCCTCTTTTATCGTCCCTCATCTCCATCTCATGATCTAATCAATCTGTAAACTGAAAATCTAATAACGTCATAACAGGCGATCTGGCTTTTGAATTGCCGCTAGTACCCAGTCGGATGCACTCCTCCTTTTTTCCTTCATTGCTGATCATGCAATCTCACCAAAAAGAAACAACGTTTCGCCCCTTGCAAAAAGCCGTCTTTCACCAACCATTTCCCGCGCCACTTTTGTCTACAGTTTTCTGGCATAACACTTCAACTAAATCGAATCTTTGACGTCCCCATCCTGATCGTCTTAAGTTTTCTTGCGGATACTCGCTACGGATCTATCCTCTGAGATCACCACTTAGCAACCTCCGGCGGTCTGTCATTCTCCAGATTTTAGATCTCGAAGAAAGTGCCAGAGATCCTCTCAATCTGTCGTGAGAAGTTGGGATTTAGAATCATTTAGTCTGCAAAGCAAGGTATTCCATCTTTTCTTGCCAAAACATGCCCTTCTCCAGCCTTGAGACAAGCCTACGAGTTAATCACAAAGCGGAACATTGCTGACCGACGTTTCTTTACAGACTGCTTATTTGGAAGCAAACTTACGGCCGTCATCATTCACGGTAGAATCGGCAACTGGGGAATAATTCAACGGTCCGATCACCCGCACGTTTTACTCCAACCACAACGTTTACCACCATCTCCATCTACATCAAGATATCGAACAAGTCCTAACACAAACATCACCACACCCGCCCTACATATACGGCCACGGCTCCGTGTACCCCTTCACGATCTCCACTACAGATCACACCATAAACATTCTGCATCGGATTACCGCCATTCGGCAGCCTTTTTCTTTTCTGCGAAGACTTCAACTACTTCCAAGGATCGCGAGATGGAACAAGCTCATCACCATGGCGATGCACGCTCCCAAGAGTACTTCTCGGATTAGAACCCTGAGAATACCAGTGGCAACGTAGCAAGCGCACCCGACGATTCGGCGGAGGCATCCACAGCTCATGGACAACAGAGTATTGGTTCAGATCATGAGATCTACGCTATTCTCATAGAATTGCTGGGACATCTGTGGGGCTCTGTTGAAATCTTTCTCGAACAGCATGGTTTCATTTTTGGGTGTATTATATGCGCTCGCGAGGCTCAGACTGTACTGGAAATCTACTCCTTCTTTCTGGAGTATCTTAAGCGCGAGGAGATTCGTTACCGAAGCCTGGAGTTTCCCAAAGCTTCTCATCTCGAAGACTTCAGTCTGAGACATTGTCGTTTTACCCAACTTAGATTTTGCTTCCGTGAGCATGAGGAAGTTGAGTGGACTCCGTCCGACTACGGCTCAGATGTAGGGGAGGATGAGTCTGGATTTCCGATTGCGAACTGGCAAATCGAAAAGAACCGGCCGGTAATTGATCGCTGGTGGGTTGTCGATGTTTACACGGATGGTGACCAGGCCGAGGGAATAATGAAAACCGTGAGGCTACCATACGAGCATAATGAGCATTCCAAACTACCAGTAGCTTTGAGGAAGCTTTGCTCGAATATGAGCCGGTTTGCGAGTATGCATATGGACGAGCTCTTTGCGGAAGGAGTGGAACACTTCCACATGGAGTGTGGGTGCAAAGTTTTTGACGATTGCATTTGTCAAAGCGAGTTCGGTTGGAGATGCTCCACATGTCCCAAGCACGATCAGAAGGGTGTTCCTGACGAGGAGAACAAAAGGCAGATAGCGGAAAGGGTATGTAAGCCTCAGAGAGACTGATCTCTCGATTCTCGTGGTGCGTTTGCTGACGAGTGACATACAGATCGCTGCAAGAGAATTCTCTCAGTTGACACACAACCAAATCCAATCGCGGCTTGTTTCTGAGCAGAAGTTCCCCAAAGAGCCTGTCCCCGATCCAGTTGCCGCAGTAGAAATATTCCAGGAGCATTTGCGACGAACTCTCGGCACAAATACCCAGCTACAGATGCCGGCGCCGCCCTCAGAGTCTTCCGTGCTAACTTCCAGCGACACACATTCAGTTGTCGGTGCAAACGAGCTTACCCAGTCAAGGTTGGCTTCTATCCCAGGTCGCTTTCTTTCACGCTCTCCCAGCCCAGATGAGCTATTCCGTGGACTGAAGAACAAGAAGGCCTCCGGAAAAGTGAAGCAGCAAGGTAAGAGTAACAAATACCAGGCGCTCACTGCTTCACTATGCGAGTCTCCCGCCGCAGTGGAGGACAATTCGCAACCGTCTCCCCTTCAGCAAGCGAATACAACCTCGGCATCGCAAGAATTAGAGGCTCATCGCGATGCTTTCTGGTGGCAGCTCTCGGATCACATAGTGGAAGATTCGACTGGGAGAACCGGTCTCCCTCGACAGCGCTCAGCGTTAGTCGTACTGGGACGGGATGCACAACCGCAGCGGGTTGAAAATTATGCCCTTCTTCATCATCAACCACAACCACATCTAGAGCATGCGCAGCCTCCTCCAGCCACGCATCAGGCCCAAGGAGCCGCCTCGCAAGCGCACGGAGGCTACCAGCGGAGCCAGCAGAGATTTACACCGTCTCATGGCCAACAAGCACCCCAGTGGCTTTTGCAGAGTTCCTCCAGCTCTAGACCGCAGTCGTACTTCCGACCAGCAGTTCCCTTCCATTCCTTGAACAGTCAAACTCGAGCTCCACCCGAGACACATCCGCTACGAGACCAACGCTCCTCCGTCGGCAATGCTCAGCCTACACCCACCCCGCAAGCTGATTGCTCCAATGTTCCATCATCTCGTCCAAGTCTATCAGCTCCTCAGGGGCCATCGCAAGCCGGCCCAGCGACTGTCCTCTCTCAAGCGACCACTCAAGAACGGCCTACACTTGGGGACTTAACCAACGTCGATAACACCATTGCTGATGATACTACGGGCGCTACGGTCGAGGAGAAGGAGGAGTACGTTCCCTGGGATGATGAACCAGACTTGTATACCTAAACGGTTTCTTTGAGATTTTGGAATGCGTATCAAGGCGGCAGGCGAATGGGGGAGTTGGTTGGTGGAGCAGGTTCTGACTTGTGTTGGGTATGATTTCCAACTGATCATCAGATCCATTTCTTGATGTGTGCCTGTGACTTTGGCTGGCTGCAAAGTTTCAATGTTGTTTCTGTCCTATTATATTGGTTTTGGTTTGCTATTTGCTTACTTGCTCGCTTCTTTATTTTCTTTCAATACCTGGCAGCTTATTCGGTGCTTTCTATTTCCGTGTTTCTAAGAGAAGAGGGCTTTGTTGAGGATGCATTGTGGTCTCGGGTTCTTATTCTGGTTTTCTTCTCGATACATTTCCTCAACTGCTTCCTTTTATCATGTTTTCATTTCGTATCTTTAGAGGGATTATACCGGCCGTTAGTTTAAAGGATTGGGAGATGGGTATCACGCTTTTATTATATGGGATCGGTGGTTTATTGCTTTTATTCTGTTCTTGATTTAAACGCTTCCGGTGCGTATTCTTTAATAGACTAGACATTCGCAGTTCAATTGCTCTCGAGCTCTCTATAGGTCTACTACTAAAGAGTCCTCGAAGCTCCTAGGCTCTGGAGTCTGGGCTTTTTTTAGTGAGGACGTCTGCCAGTGTGTTTCAAAAGATCGCCTCTTTGGACCATGACCAGCCTGGACCAGTCCGCGTAATCACTATCGCGAAGGACCACTGACGATCACGGCCATTCACCAGGCATGAGGTGCAAGGAATACCGCAACCTCGGACGATACCGTTTGCCCTAGCCCTAAGGAATGAAGGGGAGATACTGAAGGAAATATCCTATCCCCATTCTCAGATTCTTCAAAGAGCTATCGCATTCGCGTTTTCGCTTATCCGACTCGGAAAGGTCGCCACCGGAAAAAGGTCCGAAGTGGACAGGCAGCCGCCGCCAAAGGTCAGGTCCTCTTATCAAGCCCGCCCGACTGGTGAGGGACCGAAAGTTTATGAGAAGTTGGATGTTATTGAGCTGAAAGCTGCCAATTGGAGTGATAATATTTTCTCCAGCTTCAGCTTCACGATCGTAACATAGTTCGACGGGGATGAAAAGAAGGACTGCTACGTTGAATTGGCAAAAATGAATACGAGGACCCTTGCTCAACTCTGGTTAAAAAGCGACACCAACATTTTTGTCGTCAAGCTTAATCGTTTCGAGTCCCTGCTTGCCATCCATGCCGTGTTGGAACTGACCGCGGAGAGCAGGCAGCTAGTGATCTTATCGGCACGTGTTGATTATGCACGGTGGACCGTGCGTGTCGCTATCTGGAAATGACGTAGCGTTGTTTGCTACCTTCATGCGCTGCTTCATTCATCACCATTCATCATCCGCACCCAGCAACCCGTCGAATCTGTTCATCGACCTAGGCAACTTTCTTCTCCCCGCTTTTGTGGGGACCTATTCTCCTCGATCTGCGACAATCGTCACACCCATCACCAGATGCTTCAGTCTCCAGATTGATTCGTCTGTTTCGAAAACGATGATCGACAGGCAGCGTAGAGGAGGAATGGTTCATCTTATGTGGATATGGACTTTGATCAGGCAAAGATAATGCCCCATCCCCAACGTACGTAGGAAGTTGCCGAACAGTTATCTTTCCACTCTGTCAGTTCGCTAACTCTCCGACGCCAGACAGTTGACTCCGCCATCTCTTTCACCGACTGACGTTTCCCGACCCGAATCCCTCGCGTTTGAGCAGTTCACGATCCACAAGCCATTGGCCATCGGCATGGCACGGAGACCGCAACCACATCTGATCGATGGAATGGACTTCCTCTACTTCTAGTGCAAAATCGGAGCCGCGAACTCGGATTCAGACGAGCTTCAGATGCGGTCGGCACTGCAGGTCTACCTGGTGGAAACATAACAGTGAGCTGAAAGAGAGAGGAAGACTCAAGGCGGTCTATCTGTTATGTTGGGGAGATGGAGGCGCTGGAATTCATGGGAATCAGGGATGGAAAGCGACCAGCTGGAGTACCTACGATGTGGTTGTTGCTAACAGAAGTTGCAATCAGCGTCTAGAGGTGGATCGAACCGAAGCGGATAGAGAGTAGTGTCTCGATAGACACGCAAGGCAAGAAATGTTAGTTGAACAAGTGAATTTCGCTAATCAGTAGTGACTGTACTCGGACAATACGGGATGGCCGTGCCGCCCCATAGTCAGAATCACCAGCAAAGGTAAGCTCTCCCTCTTCCGCCAAATACGTTTCTTCCTGTGTTCTATCTCACCCTCAAAGAAAGTTTTGCATTGGCACGTCTGACGTCAGAACTCTACTGACAGATTTGCTTGTTGCAGATAGGTATCCAGTTGCTTGCAAGGCAATCGTCTAGGACTATTCGTCTTCTCCGATATGGCCATATATGACTCAGAAACCTCAAAACCCCCGCAAACGGCAATCACCATCGACTCAGGCTTCAAGAAAGGCCTCAGTTACGAGTCTCACTTCGACTGGCGCGATAGCGACCCATTCACATCACAGTCCCCAGAATTGCCGAAGATGGATCCCAGTCACCGGTGTAGTGGAGATGATCAGTCAGTGAAGCTCTCCCAGGAATAGAACCCTGAGAACCTCAGTGGCGGAAACACAGGCTACTCCAAAGCCGAGGACATGGAACCTAGACGTTTTGCGGCTGAGCGAGAACCTGAGTTTACTGAGGGCACAGTAGAACATGACACAGCTAGCGAGACGGCGCTTGCAAGAGCTGGGCTTCCTTACCTTTCAATTCAATCGATTCCGTCAACTTCTGGTTCCCTTCCTTCGGCAGCCACACAACAAGGTTCCCGGCTGAATCCTCAAGCTGCAGTTCTTGTCCCTCTTGGTCAATCTACTTCTGCTCAGTTCCAGCAACAGCCACAAGACGCCAACCAACCAGGCTCCCCAATTGGCATTGGATCAAGGTGTCGAGCATTCCCCTCAGCCCTCTAGTCTCTCGGTGCAACCTGCTTCCGGTCAACCACATTCTACTTCTACAAACCAGATCGTCAGTGTCTGTCCCGCCAAGCGTCACCAGAAACACTGCCATTGGACCCGCAAACGGGCGCCAGCTCGATGCAACTTGAGGCACAGCAACAGCCAGCGGCGGAGTCTGCTCCAGATCCTGCTGACAACACCATAGTCACTCGAGCAAAGAAGCCTAAAGGACAAATTCCTGTTGGAGCATTTGGGTTATGTCAAAGGTATCTTGGCAAGGACTATTAGTTGTTGTTATGAGGCATGGGCCGCATGGGTTGACGAATTTCGGACTGGGCAGTTTGATAACGTCAGGCGACGTTGGTAACCGATGCACGGCAAGTGTGAGGCTCCCGTTGTCATCATGTTCTTCAAGTTGGCTCTGCGATTACTCCACTGGGCTTCATCTGATCGTGTCGCTCTTTTCTTGCTTTTATCATTTTCAGGGTGTTGATTTGGAGTGGCTGTTACGGATTCACGTACGAGCACCAGTGGATTCTCCTTTCACAAGTTGGTTACTGTTGGTTGCTTTTCCAGCCTCATGTTCTTGGGTTTAGCTTTTGACTGCAATTGTCGTTAGGATCTCGATCCTGTTGTCGGCTCGCTCATAGTGTGTAATCAATGGCAGTTATTTCGCGTATCGATGTTCTCTCATCCTTGCGATTGTTTGTATCGATATCTGTGTCTATAGCTGACTTTGTCTGATTTCGGAAAGGCATCACATGTTGTTCGACAACGCCTCCCCGGCCCCGATGTATACGAGATCCGCCGGATAGTTAGTGCTCGACACTGCGTCCATACGAAGGAACCCGAAACCATCGAGGCAGCTAGGGAAGGACTTCCTAGTCGCAGACTCGCGATGCGCCAGGCAATGTGCTCAGTGCTGTGGTTTGAATTCGATCAAGGAACGGAAGAACGGGGAGGGTTGGTTCTCCGAAATACCGTCGATGGGCTTTTACTGATTGTCAGTGTGAACACAGTAAAGAGACTCCAGACCCCAAATCACGCCCGGGTATCGGAGCCGTGGCGAGCAGCACGAGCGCCAGAGTTGGGCTATACGGAGAACCCCGAGGTCGTGCATGGATGCCCTCGTTTCACATTGCGCCCTGTGTAACCTGTCAGCACGAGCCTTACGACTGCCAAGCCCACCCCAAAAATAGCAGCAGCGACCTCAACACCAAGCGCTGACATCGTGAGAATTCAGAAACGGAAATATTTCTGTGTCACTGAGGCCCTGTCGGCTTGGCTGCTTACTCCAAGTGGTGCGATATGGCATAGTATGCTTACTCTGGCACGGGCTTCGCCAAATCATGTTGCTATTCTCGTGATCTTGGTACTCGGTGCAACGGCGTAGCACTGGCTGGAATGGTGGGTATAAGAATGAAGCACTCCGTCCTGCTTTTTTGTTCTCCAGTGCAGTGCATTCCAATCAACTTTCAACTACTATTCCAACTTAGCTTCGGCTTTCACTTCTTCACACTCTTTCAAACATTTACATCGTCGACCGGTTTCGACTTTAGCTTCCTTTCGCTCATCCAATCCAACGCCAATCAAACTCACCGTTATTACCACTTCACTACCACAAACACTCAACTTTCTACCCCAGACAACTTAAACCAACCACCACCATGCAGCTCACCAAGTTCCTCACCCTCGCCGCCCTCGTCCTCACCGTCAGCGCCCAAGCCGCCCTCTCCCCCGACGACGCCGCCCCAACCGGCCTCTTCACCCGCTCCGACGACAAAGAAACCAAGACCTCCACCCTCAAGCTCACCGTCTGTCTCGCCAAGAAGAAGTCCTGCAAGACCCGCACCTCGGGCGAAATCAGCAAGAAGGAGAAGGACGATAAGGAGCTGTACCCGCTCAAGCTCGACAAGTGCTACAACTTTGGCAAGAAGTACAACGACAAGGTGCGCTTCATCCAGGTCGAGAGCGAGGTTGAGACGACGATCAAGAGAAGCGGGAAGAAGAATCGCGTTACCAAGAAGAAGGGGAAGGGATGCTGCCGATTCTATAGACAGAGGGGCTGTGGAGGGGGGGAGTTGAAGAAGCAGAAGAATGGGGATAAGAAGGAGGAGGTGAGGTGGTTTGAGAAGAGGATTAGCAGCTTTAGGTGTGAGGAGAAGTGCTAGATCTGAGGCGCTGATCTGAGCAGCTAGGAAGCGAGAGTTTGTTAGGATTGCATTGCGAGGTTTGGGAGCATTTATAGACGGTTTGGAATAGCATCAATGGAATATCTATACCACTCATAACGACGGCTGGGTGTCTGTGATTTCAGTGCTACTTTGGAATTCATCGTGTATCTTGTACATGGAACTTTGATAGGAACTGTAGTCTGATCTGATACCTGCTCACTACTTACTAAGTAAGAAGTAAGTACTTACTTTAGTTCTTACATCACTCTCGACAAGTTCCGGACCTGTGCATACTCTTTCTATGGAGCACCTTTTTGCAACTCTGAAGGCTGGCTCACTAATGTACTCCATGTTTTGGAGTTAAGACAATTTACCGGAAACCTATATTTCCGGGGTTTGGCCTGTAGGGGCCATCACGATATCGGCGTCAGGTTGATCGTGCACGGGGAGCTTGACAGCAGCTAATCGAGCTTACTCACGTTCTTGCATGAGCGTCGTGTGGAATGACAAAGGGTTGGTTTGCCAGGACGTCGAGGATCGGCGCTAGAATCTGCAGGGACGTCCGTGCGAGACCTGATTCATACGATGTCGAAAGACATTCTGGGTCAAAGTTAGGTAACAGTTGCATGTAGTTTAGCTTGTCACAGTCGCTTAACATCCGGATTTTCAACACTAGATGCTGCAATGTGACAGTGATATGTATGAGCACTGAAAGAGCTCCTCACACGTACACGCTGCTTCTGATCATACCCCAGCTAGTACATTTAGTTCACCAACACTTGAACTCGAGGCAGGATATATTCTCCTTCTATCCTCAGCTTTGTTGATTATCCCACACGTATACACTGCACTTCAGCAACGCCAGTACCATCCTTCTCCGCCATAACTTTCACCATGAAGCTTCTCCTCCCACTCTCGCTTCTTTCCAGCTTCGTTGCTGCCGTCGCCGTCCCCACCGAAGTTCAGGTTCAGAGTGCGTCCCCGAAATCTACCCACAACTCCCAACCAGCATAGACTACAATTCTAATCCAGCCACAACCATAGGCCTCCTAAAGCGAGACTGGGGCTGTCCTAATGACTGTGCTCCCTACGCCTGCCTGATCCAAAGCAACTACTACGGAGGCGGATGTGGTGGCAACACCAACTGCGGGCACTATACCGCTTGTCTAACTCGAGAAGGATGCTCTGATCCGACGGGAACTAATATTGCGCCAATTATGGATCCGACGATTGGTGGTATGTACCTTTAGTTGACCACGTTGTGCAAGTTGTACGATATACGTATATACTGACTGTCGATGTCTCGCGATATAGATCATGTCGGCATCGTCAATGGTACAACATACCAATGTCTTGGGGCCCAGGGGAGGTGTAGATTTTGGATGTGCACCAGAAACCCTAATCGCTCTAGTGACGAGCCGTATGAAGACTGGGTTTCGATTAAGAGATGCTTGGGGAATTGGGGCTGCCGTGAGATTCCGGCGTAGGCTAGGAGGAGAATAAAGGCACTAGACCTACTTACTTAAGTAGCTAATATGTAGTAGATAGAATTTTTGCTTGACTGGTGTCACGGTGTACTTACAAATCTATTAAGGTTGTTGTTATGAAGTAGCTTGTATGGATAGGGAGCTCATGCACTGGCATGAGCTAATTTTCTCGCTCGCAGTACTTCTAAGGTCTACTTCAGCTGTGTATTCGTTGTGGGTAAAGGCCAGACCCTTACTATGTCATGGCCGTGTGTGCTGGCGATATATACTTATGTGTATGACAACCCCATGTGATTCACGGGCGGTGTATGAGAGTTACCACGCAATTAATTTCGACCGGTACTTAAGTAGGGTATTATGCTTCTGTGCCGCTATTGGCAGTGAAAGTCGCGAAAGGGAGGCACTGGCATATGCGCATTACAATTAGGGTTAAAGAGTCTTATAAAACAGTTCCATCTTAAGCGTTACTCAGATACAACCCGCTATCGGGAACAACCACCGACTCAAGAAACTGAGTTTTTGAAATACACCACAACCAACACTCCTCTCCTCTTGATTCTTGGACAGTCTATTCCTCTCATCCTCCTGAACATCGCCATCTACCTTTTATTCAGAAATTCCCATTTTTGGGAGACTGGTGAAGTCTTCACCTTTTTCAGGGGTTGAAAAACCTCACAACCCCTCTTTCGACGCGTCTCCACACAGTTTTTGGCCTTTTTCTCAACACTCCACGGGCGCCTTGCGCTCTAAGTTGTACACCACCTTCTCCTTCACCATTAGAAGATAATTCTTCACCGGCATCCAATTCTACCCAGAATTCGTCAAAACAGAACACTTCTGCTCTGTTTTCCCCCCAATTTCCTCAGGAATTTTGGTGAGGCGTTGCCCTAGCAACCACCAACCCCCTTTTTCCCAGCTTGATATCATATCAAGCATGGACCTTGATCGCGCTATCACGCCACCGCCAGCTAATGCTGCGCCATCATCAGCAGCCACCCCTCGTACTCCACAACGGGCTGCCCCCACACCATCCTCTACCTTCACCCGCGACGTCATAGTCGGCCGCTCTATTGCAGCTGGACGCAAACGTCGTCGTCATATCAACAACACAGGCGAAGACCTCAACCGATCTCTTTCGCTTGCCCTCTCAGCCAATATTCAGACTACCGGATCTCCCCCAGTCAACCGTCGCCTTGACTTCACGGCGCCCCCACACCCGCTGCCACCTATCGCCAATGAGCAGGAAAATGACATTGTCATTCAAATACTCCGTGCTGATAATGAATACCTCCGCACGCAAAATGCTCACTTGTTGGAAGAAGTCCGCAAGCTGACCGCCATCACTACCAAGACCGCAAAAACCACCGCCGGTATTGAGACTATGCTCAAAGCGGCGAACAAGCCAACACCATCTTTCACCTCAACTAGTGCACCAACACTTGCTGACAGCAAATGGGCAACTGTTGCCGCAAAAGCCCCAGCCAACCCCAAACATGTTGTTCAGTATGCAACACCTGCCAAAAAGATCACTTTCATCCCACCACCAGTCGTCACCAAGCCACTCACCAAACGCGACCGCCGTCTCATTGTCAGATGCGCTCCTAACACCACCCGAGTTCCCGTAGCCAAACTGGTTGAACTCCGCTCAGCAGCCAACAGCGCTATCGCCACAGCAAGCAAGCTCCCAAATATCACCCCCAGCATTGGCTTAGTTTCCATCAACCGAAAAGGGAACTACATCATGACCACCACAGGCGCTTGCGCATCTGACTATCTTCTATTCAGCTCAGCCATTGAGAAGGCCATGCGGGTCATTGATCAACATATCCTATCAATTGAAGCCGACAAGAAATGGTACAAACTCATAGTGGATGGCATCAGTACGTCCCAATACGACGACAGCACAGCTTCGATGGCTCAACTTCGTAACGAAATCGAAAGCTATAACTCTGGCATAGCCCTACTCAACAACCCCCGCTGGCTCAAACGCCCTGAACACCGCACCAAAGCTCGCTCCTCTTGCGTCATTGTTCTCGACAAGGCCGAGAGTGCCTCTTTATGTGTGGAAAAGGGCTTAAACATCGACATGCGCAAAGTAACAGTTCGCCGCTTCGTCATCAATCGCGAAGACATTCAATGCTCAAACTGCCAAGAATTCGGACATCATTATTTCCGATGTTCAGCAAAGGAACCAGTCTGTCGTTTCTGTGGGTCTGCTCACCGCACGTC
>ML119920.1:0-36801 GCA_003788565.2 Ascobolus immersus RN42 | reverse complement strand
AGACATTCTCATGGACACGCGGAAATTCCAACACCAGATCCATCCGAGCCACCACCGCCCATACCAAAATCGTCAGTGCCTCGAAACTCGACAACTCCTCCAAGGCGCAGCCCTTCAAAGTCGCCACCGGCTAGAAGTCGTACACATTCTCCTGTCGGTTCCCCTTATCAGCTTCCTGATGACCCAAGCTCGCCAGATGGATCCGACAGCTCTGCAGAATCACTGGGACCCGGTACAGAGCCGGACGATGACCTCTCGTCAGACTTTGAAGGAGAATTCAACTATCCAAACGCTCGCGAGCGGATGTCGGTAAAGGATATGGGTGTTGCCAGTTACTTTGACATACAAGCTTCCGGTGGAGGCCTCCCCAGAAGGACGTGCAAGAAGATTCGGCGTCACATAAACATCATTGGAGAAAGATGGACTGCATTAGTCAGAAGGCTCGTCTTGAAAACACAGGCTCTCGACAACAATGAGCTGAATGAGGAGATCGAGGCCATGTCCAAGACCATCCGCCTAAAGACTCGAGAGATTCGGAAGTCGAGATCTGTCGTCCTGCGAATCACCGGAATACAAGTTCGCCATCAACACAGGTGTTCTGGGAATTGCGAGGCCTATGACGATGTTCAGAAAGAATGCAGCATTTGCGGTGAGCCCAGATACAAGAAAGTCAAAGGGAAAAAGGTGCCAATGGCCACATTTCCGTACATCGAGCTGAAGCATCGACTGAGACTGTGGTACTCGGACCCACAGCGCGCCCGTACACTGGTCGAGTATCGCCGCTTTGTCGACGAACGGTTTAGGCGCCACGGCATCAACTCTGACTTCTTCTCCGGTACACTGTTCCGCGAGTACATCAAGGGTAAAGGGCTCTTCAAAGACCATCACGATCTTGCACTGTCTTGCAGTCTGGACAAGTTCCGCCGCTACGGACCGTGGTCACCGCGCCTGAAGAAGGCTGAGCTCACACCAATACTCGTCATGTGTTACAATCTCCCACCACGCATACGCTTCCTTAACCGCAATATGCTTCTTGTTGGTTTTGTGCCTGGCAATCCGCAACCGACCGACTTTGCGAGTTTTTTGGAACCGCTCATCCGGGAGATTCGGCACCTGCAGAACGGAGTGCCTGCATATGATGCGAACGAGCAGCTGAACTTTTCTTTACGTGCCCATATGTGCGTCATATGTACCGATATGATTCAACGAGCTTTGGTCTTTTGTTTGACCGGTCAGCGTGGTCGACGATACTGTGAGGTAAGTGGCCAGCTATCCGTCTGCTGGGAACGGACGAGATGTGAACATGGGAATGCTAACGACTGTATAGGTGTGCTTGATCGTATCGCTATACAAAAATAGCAGCGCAGTGTATTGCTGCCACCGGAGCCCTATTGATGCGCCAGCTAGCTCGATCGAGCGCGAGCGGAAACGACAGAACAACGGCACACTCGCCTACTTCCAGTATGGCGAAGAAGGAGATGCCGAGAGGTTGAATCTCTCAGTTCTTGTTAGAGACCGTGACCACTTCCGGCGTGTATATCACTACCTTGAACAGCATCATCATGACCCTGCATATCAGCGGAAGTATGGCTTAAAGGCAAGACCGATATTCATGAAAACCGACACCTTTTGCCCGCCCTGGTCGATATCATCAGATATAATGCATTTACTGTCCAATTGTGCGAAGGAGATGCTCCTGCACTACAACGGTGAGTATGATGCAAAGCACAAGAAGAACGACAAAAAGAAGAAGAAAAAGAAAAGTCCGGCTGCCAGAAACGCAACCCAAACGCAAGTCGGCAGTGATGACGAGACGGACGATGAAGAGCCAGTCGAACCGCGTGTGCCGCCTTCGGATGAGCCAGGAGAAGGCGATTCTGAAGAAGAGGTCGATGGGCCAGATGCCCCACAAGATCCAGACCAGGACGAGCCCCGTGATAACTATGTTATTCCTCCACTTGAATGGCCCCGCATAAGTGCCGACCAGGCCCTGTCGAGGCGACGGTTTCCTCCATCGATTGGAAATATTGTTCCTATAACGTCTGGCGCAACGAGAATGACAACTGCTGATTGGTTCACCTGGACCCTCCATGAATCACTCATATATCTGCATGATCTTTTGCCAGACGAGCACTTGAATGGATATGTACTCTTCGTCCGTGCGTTCAAGATGACACTGCAGAAGCAATTCTCGAACGACGAGATGGATGAGCTCGAACAGCTCTGGAAAGATTTCTCCGAGTATTATGAAGTGCACATCTACAAGATGCAGTACAATCGTCTGAATGCATGCTTGCCTGTGTTTCACGCGATATTGCACCTTGCCGAGTACACTAGAAGGCTGGGTCCCATGTACGCAAATAGTCAGTTCCCGCTTGAACGGGTAATCCGCATCGTCAAGCTCATGATGAAGTCAATGACAAAGCCCAACGAGAATCTTGAGAATCGCATTGTGGACAATGAGATGCTCAATATGTTCGCCTTCTTGGCTCCACTACCGCCTGGCGTCGGCAAAGGCTTTCATACGCTGCTCGAGACCGACAAGTTTTGTGATAGCGAGGGTAGATTCAACCTCGGAAGTCTTTTCCAATTCGCCATGCAGGAGGACTTGGAACTATATGAAGAGGATGAGGGCGACCATTGGCCTGTCTTGAACGTTGATGAGCCGTGGACGCCTGTTGGTTTTGAGCATGCCCCAAGACGAGGCCGTCCGTTCCCGCGAGCCGAGAGTGACGATGAAGACGAGGATGAATATGGCGATTCTGATGAATCTGGCGACTCTGACAGCTCAGATGAGCATGCACCAATGCCCGATACGTCCATCATCGAGAGAAATATGGCTCTTACGGATCAGCTTTTGCCCGATAAAGTTGAGTTATTGGACAGAGAGCGGGATCACATCTTTCAGTGGCTCAAGGATCAAGGATGGGTGCCGAACCGTTTGGCGAGACAAGGGATACCTGCCCGAGACCGCAGGGAGTTTGTTGATAGCTTGCAGTTGGTAAAGTACAAGACGATGGTATGTTATTATGTCCACCTCATAGTATATCGTTCTAACTGGCTGCGTGTAGGTCATTGCAACCAAAGAATCCGCAATTTCCGATCCGATAGCTTATACTACCGATCGGATAAAGGCAACACAAGGCGAAGATTCCCGTGCATTCTTCTCGTATGCGCATGTCTTTTACAATCACCGAGATCGTGGAAGTCGTATAATCCCTAGGTATGGAGAAGTGATGTTCTTCTTCACTCTAAATCACCCAGCTCGGCGCGGAGAGACTCTCCGATTGGCCTACATAAGGAAGATGCCCCACAAGCTGACTGATAACAAGCTATTTGTTCAGCTTGTTGGCGGAAGGCGGAGTGCGGGAGTAGATATTACGCCCATTGGACGGATCGAGAGTATAGTTGGGATTCTCACCAGTAGGGACGTTGATTATATTGTGTGGCCAGATGGATGTTTAGTAGAGCCAGGTAGATACTAAATGGGGGAAAATATCGTATGTAGTGTGGCAACGGGCCGGTATATGGGACTCGGGAAGGCGGAATTATTACTAAGCCGGTAGAAGTATGTCCTGGGTTGGCCTATATGTGATAGAAACCCGGTTGCTACCCAAGGCTCCGAGCCCACAAGTCTCCGCTAGTAGAAATATCTCACCCGATGTGCCACTAGGCCGTGCCAGTCTCCAGCTTGAGCTTGGTAGGTATGAGGTGGTTGATGTGGCAACCAGTAACCATGAGGGGCTGGTGGGCACGTGACCATTGTTTGTGTGTTGTGTGTCTCTTTCCCTGTTGTCGCGCCAGCTCCTGCCCAAAAGAAAAACATCCTCCCTCAATCGGAAAGCGCACCCACCAACCGGACGTCTAAACAGTACCCACCACCTGCCAGAACGAGAAATTCCACAGTACCGGCCCTTCTTATTGTATTGCGATACCACGCTACGAAGTAATTGCTATGGAGATGGGTGGAATGTATCGCGATGTCGGTCTGGTGGTGGAAATGAGCCGGCGAAGCAGTAGCAAACACGGTCCAAATATACTTGGTTAGTGGTTTTCCATCTTCATTGTCCTGTATCCTCTCATTGTAATGTATCCTGACTGACGGGCAAAGTGCTTCATTGAGGACAGGACAAATCTGGAAGAACGGTCGCAAAGAATTCAACAACGACTTGCCTATGTTGCTCGATTTGCTTGCAACTGGTGCCTTTGCGTTTTGCGTGCGATGAGAATGCTTCACTGCAGTTTTCCGAATCACTGTCACCACGATTGGAATGCTCATGGATGGGAACAAGGGCGAGTGAGAACTCTCAATGTATGTTTGCACATCAGGTCCCATGTTTCTGTGAGGCCGCACCGTGTATGTCTTCTGACTTTGGTGTCCTGTAGCCTACTCTATCCGCTTCCGATCTTCCAGCCATGGTGGTGCCTCTAATATCTTGCCTCTCATGCTATTCATCCTCTGGAGCATGCCCAAACAGACCCGGGACATTTCAGTACATGCAAAGAGTCTGTCGATATCCGGCCCCTGCCAGCTCCTGTTGTGCTGTTCTTGCGTATTGGGTCATCTCTTGACTTTACGAGATTGGTCCGACTAGGTCTGACTAGAGCGGTTTGTGTGGTCTTTACTTTGTTGAGACTTCCTCTCTGCCTGAAGAGGCCGACACGCTTGGGTTGGTCACCCTGCCGAGAACTTCTACACCGCCAGGACTTCTACACTACCGAAGACTTCTACACCGTCGATACTTCTACACTACCGAAGACTCCTACACTATCGAAGACTTCTACACCTTCGAGACTTCTACACCAGTGAGCGTCTTACACCTTCGAGACTTCTACACCAGTGAGCGTCTTACACCTTCGAGACTTCTACACCATCGATGACTTCTACACTGTCGGGTTTCTTACACCACCGTAGACCTCTACACCATCAAGCGTCTTACACCACCGATGACTTCTACACCGCCGAGAACTCTACCGAAGACTTCCACACACATGGGAATCCTACACCACTGAGTCTCCTACACCTTCGAGGCATCCTACACCACTAGGATTTCTACACCACTGGGATTCCTACACGTCAAAGGCTTACACCTCGTCTAACGGTGTTGATGCCATCACACCACTACATGAGGTACACCCCGGCCGGCGGTCTCATTGGCAGATGCGTGCTTCTTGATGAGTCGGCTACGATTCTACTTTTCCGGATTACGCTATTGGGCTCTCCATGCACTTGACTGGGATGGACACTGTTGATGGCAAACGATGTCCATTTGTGGTGTTGATTGCAGTTGGGCCGGATGCCCTCGGTGCTACAGAGAAGGTCGCATTGTTGGACTCGCCAATGATATCCGCATGCTGAAGGAAGCACCTGTCTGCTGTCGCTGTCGCCTCTCTTGTCGTTTGTGGTGTGTATTTATCTCATACGCCCATAACTGCAAGACGAGAATCAGGCCGCTCGAGGAATGATCGTATCGTCTGTAACGATTACTTTAGAGCTCCGTCGCAATTGATGGTGATTGGTTCTATGCGGACTTTGCTACATAAGTCTTTGCAATCGACGGTCCGCACTTTAGACTAGACACTTTCTATAATATGTAGCTTAGGAGACAATCGAGACACTGGGTTTGATAGAATGCCATCAGATGCTGTGTTGTAAACCCGTGCCGAACATAGTGTTGTACTTTTCTCCGTGAGAGCGGTGCCCCGCGCCACCTCCCATGGGTGGTGTACAGCACCACCCACAACACCACCCGCTACACCACCCACAACACCGCCCGCCACACCACCCGCCACACCACCCGCTCCCGGAGCGGCGTGCCAAACCACAAAAGGTGCCGAGTGTTGGAAACTTTCCCGGCGGTGTATTTCCACACTACATCTGCGATCCACAGTGTAAGTAGAGCCGGAATAGACTTACCCAGTTCCACGACGGAGAGGTTCATTCTTGGGTCGTGAACCCGCCTCTTCGCATACTCGAAGTATGCATTGTTGACAACCAGGCTTTCACCACTCTCCTCCATTTTCCACTTCACGAACTGAGCAAGAGACCTAATCTCCCGATCAGGCCAGTTGACAAATTCCCTCCCAATAGTAACCTCCTCATCTAAATTGGATAGGAAAGATCCATCCGATCTGAGCTTGATTATCGCGCCGAACCCAGCAGCCTGCTCTGATTTGTCGCTCCAGTCGAAGGAAAACGACTCGGACTCCCCAGCTTCAGTATCGGACTTCGGACGGAGTATGTAAACCTCCCTGAGTGGCCCAACATAGAAGGAACTCGGCTGGAACAAGGCTACATTATCCCCATCTGGAATCTCTTCGAAGTGCCATAATACTTTTTCATCCCCTCCGGTATCAAGCCCTTCCATGTACTTCACGAACTGCTCCCGACTGTAGCAATCCAGTTTGCTTAGCTGGTAGATTGTTTCATTGCAAGATGAAAACACGGTCGCGGAGGGAGTTGGAGCTGAAACCACTTCGGGGCACAACCGAACTTTGAAAACGCCGCCCTCGACAAACTTATAACAGCTCAAGCCTATACCGACTGTGCCCGTCCTCTCCGTCGTGAGCATCTCCAAGTAAACCCCACTAACAGGAGCCAGCTTAAGAGAGACTGCTGTTTCCGAATCTGCTTTCAGCTTGATTGAACATACCATCTTCTCGCCTTTCGGTTTCAGAAACTTGGCCTCGCCCTTCATGAACTTCTCAACCATTCTGCGAAGATGCGCCTCAGGCAAGTTAATCCAGGTCTGCAACATGGCGTTTGTCGACGGAAGCGGGTCCGAAGGCTTCCGGACTTTTCGCTTCAAAGTTTTGGAGTACTGAGGCCCCTCCGCATCTTGATTCGAGATGAAGGTTAGGGTAATGGAAATCGTTTCTGAAGGCTCCTTTTCAGCATCAAACGGAGAGGAGCTTTCTTGGGGATCGGCGACATTCGAGTTGAAGGAAGAAGGAACTGGCTTTCTGTTTTGGAGTTGCTGGCTCATGATGCGATTCTGTGGATGCTTCGATGATGATGGTAATCCTGGTTGGAGGCTGTGAATATTCGTGGTTGTCTATTGACGGAGCTGACTAGGAAGACCAGATGGTATCAGGCTTTGAAACTGATGTGTGGGGCATACTCAAAATGATTCTGCTTTCTTCAGTCACCGAATGCAAACGAAGCTGGTCATCTTGAACCGGTAGAGTAACACGAGCGACGCAGTGGTCCACATGCATTGCTGATAGAGTAGAAGGGGGAATTCGTTTAGGTCTCGATCTCGGATCAGGCCAGTCCAGATGTCCCAAAGACGTCACATCAGACAAATACTAAGGAATTAATCGAACGAGTAACACTGCCAGTGAATAACTCATGCTCCCAATAAAAAAAGTGGGAACGAAGGACAAACGAAACCAAAAAGCATTGCAAGCAAGGAACCGAAGAAAATAAAGAAAGACCCTTGGTATGCATGCAGAAGAAGCATCACCATGAACCCTGTCAAGTCTTACTGCTTACCAAAAAAAGAAAATGAAAAGAAGTCACATCACCATACCTGTTACCGAAAACACCGTTTAGACGTTGACTTAGCGCTCAGCAAGGAGATATATGAGCAGCTTGAGGTCTGTTCGGACGCATTTCCGATCCTGGCGGCGAATTGGCGCAGCAAAACCCTAATCGCTCAATTCTTACCGCCATTTACAAGGAAGAGGTTGTCCCGTGTTCCGAAAGAGGGTTCCAGGCATCCAAAACGATAGAGAGGACGTAGAACTTTGCTGCAAAAGGTTCGTGACTGGAGTGGGACTCGAACCCACGCAGGTTGCCCTACTAGAATACCCTGCTCAAAAGCAGAGAAGATCAGTTCAAATCTTGAGTCTAGCGCCTTAACCGCTCGGCCATCCAGCCAGTGATGTTTTCGTTCAATTCTCATTCAATTGTCTGGGAAAACCAGTTGAGTTGTACCCAATTCCCAAAGTGGCTTAGCTCAGAACACCTGGCCCACCAGACTTTTCAGCACGCAATCAAGCCAACCGGGCCGAACCATCCCAACTTCGTCTCCCCACACCAATCGCAAGATCGACACCATCCTTGATTCGAAGAAGCCATGCCGGCTGTTGCTACTGCGTCCTGGTGGATACAACGCTGACATTTAGCTATCGGACTTTTCGGAAGTGCGGGTCAAACTCGGAAGAGCATCGCTGCTGCATCGGATCTCGGTTCTTGTTGACAAGTTGAAAGCCGTTTCGACAACATGCAGCAAGGCTTCCTGGAGAGTCATCAGTTTTCGATGACTTCTTAACCAAGCCAGACTTTCTCCTACAATATTGCCGACAATACGAAGCCGACCGTGAAGCTGGGCTGCCTGGTGCGAGGAGTCCGCTGCGCATGCAGGCGATGACGACGAGGTTGCAATACATGTTGAGTATGGACGCGTTGCCCTTCTTGCGACCAGGAGTTATGCAAAGCTAATCAGTTTCGTAGAGTCGGAAACTAGGAGAGGTCTCTTTGACTGGTGGTGTGGCGGTTGGACTGAAGACAGCCTTCTCTAATTATCCATACATCGCCAAATCCCTACCAGCCAGACACAAACGAGCGACGGAATCGACCGAAAAGCAGGCGAATAGTTGAGGGAATCAGCGAGTCATTTCTCACGCAACCACTCGGTTCCATTGCTATTCGAATTTCCGCAAGTGTCTTTCGCAAGATCGGAATGTCAACCAATTGCCTCTACCAGTTTCCGTTTGCTATTTTGAGGCGGCGACAAATCTCGAGGATACACACTAAGCTTGCTATGATTCTAGAGATGGATCGCAAATCGGACACGGCGTAGTTCGAAGGAGATTTTGGGTGCAAAAGGCTATTGCAACTCTCGATTGCTATTTCAGACCTATGCTCCAAATAGAACGTGGTGGATCTTGAAAAGGGCCGTGGAACCAGGTTGTACTGGAGGAGATCTTGAAGGTAAAGATACAGTCTGAACTGGAACCGACTAGATTTTAGTCTTACGATTGGCGTCACGGATATAGGCAGCGAGTAACTGTGATGCAGGCAAAACTTTCAAGCATATGGCAGCACATATAAGACGGAAACCCGTGTCTGAAACACCTTCGCCACAAGTTCATTGGTACCTTCGATGCATGTGCACCGTGCTGGCCATGGATACTACGGCAGAGTTGGGCTGTTTCGCTATTCCCCGATGTCTTTGGACCAACTCTTTGTCGCTTAATTGCAGGTCCAACGTAAGTTGACGGAAGACTGCGTGGCTCACTGTCACGATAAATGCCCGATGTTACACCGAGAGAGACTTTGACAACCTGTCATGCGGGCTTTCTCACCTCAATACCGCTTTCTCACAGCACTGTTCGGATTCTAACTGGCGAATTGGTAGTTATAGACGCTGCTATTGCATTCTCGCCAGCAAAAGAGTGGCTTCCATCCTGCAAATGGGACCAGTCACGACCAGAACTTGTGCCGTTGCTATACGTGCATGCTCACTATTCATAGCAGTATGGTGCAGTTGGCTGCAGATACGGATCGGACATCCATCACGAAGGAGAATCTATAAAGGAAACAACAATGCCCCCCTCCTCCGTTATCCAGTCTTTCATCAACCACATCTACCATGTTCTCCATAATCTCTCTTCTTCCGTTTCTCATTCTTCCCTTTCTCGTCAGTTCGATAGCTTTACCCACCAGCAATGAGCCCCGCATAAGCACACTATCAGTTGCAACCATCTCTCAACTGCACGCAATCGTCGATTCCATCCAGCCCGGCCCGGACCTAGACTACAGCGACTCCAAATACGCCATACTTGTCGATGCCATCCTCAACAAAGGCTATACCCGCAATTCACCTGTCCCAGGCACCGCTCCACCCATCACATTCCCAAGCAACAACACCACCTTCGCCGTCTTTAAGCCCCTCTTCGGCGGCCTCGCCTGCGAAACCTCCGCCTCATCGCCCACCTACGAACAAGCCAAAGCGCTGGTCAAGGTCATGCAAGCGACCTGGAGCCGGGGCATAAAATCCTGCGACCAGAGCAACAGATTCCAACCACCACTTGGAAGTGGATGTACGAATTTGGCGAAGCTTGATGGTGCTAGCATTGGCATTTGTGGGGATTATTTACCGAAGTGGACGGTCAATTGTGCCACGCTGCTGCCGATTTTCGATGATATGGCGTGGGAGTGTGAGCAAAATGGGAGAGTTGGGGGGTACAGGGAGGTGTGGCCGAAGGGAGTGATTTATGGGAAGCCGTATAATAAACTGATTATGCATTAGAGGTGGATGAGATAGGTTGAGGAAATACCTTTTAGAGCATTGTGGGAATGACTGGCGCGAGGCATTGGGTTTGCTTGAGGTTAGAGTTGAGAGCTTCTCGACATTTGTGATGACCATGGTGCGGATGGTGTCTCGTTTGACAGGTTCTGCAGATATGCTTTTGTCCGTCAATGACAGGGATTGAAGTCTATAATAATAGAAGATGCTAGTGCGTGGTATTCGAGTCTGAACCGATCATGGCTTACAGCCGAACGTCTAGCAAGATTGTGCCGCCATTTGACGTAGCCGATGCGGATGTTCAGTGGAGCGACAAATACTGGAATTGGCCCGACTTTTAGCTCGATTGGAATCGCTATTCGGGCAAGCGGTCATGGATCTGGAGATTCGATAACTCTTTGAAATGTGTGTTCAGTACTTGACGTATCTAGATGAAGATCATGATGCCGAGGATATTGACGAGCGTACCGAGCCGACGGCAACGACGAAACCAAAGAGGCTGATGTTATAACGTTACTTGGTAAGTACACTTGTCTGAGTTCGAGTTCGTACATACGACCATGTACTAGTTTGTTTCCCATGTTCTCGTTTCGTCAACCCAAGTGCGAGATGCGACCGTGGAAATTGTGTTAATGATTGCTTATATCGTCATGTCGTTGTCAAGCTCCGTTTGTAACGTGAGGAGTGAGGAGGAAGGAAAGACCGGGGGATAAGTCGCACCATGAAAGCAGCGTTGGAAAATTAGGCGAGGACTTGCCGCTGGGCCTCTTAGGTTTAGAACCTCCGGTTTTCAACCCGCCTTCGGCGGGCACGTGTTTTCGCTTGGGTATGAGGCTACTTATAAGCTTAGCTGGCTCAGAATCCATATCGTTGAACTCGAACTTGGGGCAAAGCGACGATACTCAAGACTACTAAGTAAGTAGCTCAGCATAGCCTCGCAGAAACCAGGTAGTCTTGCGTTGCCGAAGGCAAAAGTCCGCAGCTCAGCAAAATCAAAGGTTTAGTAAGTACTTACACCCCCCCCCCCAATCATTCAAATGATGGGGGAAGCTCAGAGATCGCTTTCCCTCGCGACCATGATCAGGATCGCTGCCTGGCGAACCATTGGTTACCCGGGCAACCTTAATCAAAACAAACATAACACTTTCTGCCTTCTCCCATCGTGACGACTCAAAGCAAAAAGAACTTTCCCCAGTTCTCTGCTCCTCTCCTCAACAACCCCCACAGGCTATTCCAAAAATTTCCGACCACATTCACTCTTTGCTTCTGGCTAGGCTTTTTGAACTTTCTTTTTACTTTGATACCCCTTTACAAGCAGTGATTACACTCTCCTGCTCATTTTACTTTATCTCTTTCTTCATATTGTGAATATTTTTCGACCAGCAAACGCAGATCTTCAGCTCCAGATGGCTTTCCCCCACTACCGCGATTACGATACCCCCCGTCAATACACTTTCAGCACCTCGGACAGCTTAAGCACAAGCAACACTCGCCGCAACTCGGTGGAAGCCGGTGTGCGTCCTCAAAGCCTATCCCACAACGGCACCTCTACAAGTCAACGTGAGCTCCGTCGATCAGGGCCATCATCATACTTTCCATCAAGTCGACGAGGCTCTCAAGCTCCGGAAGCTCAGAGGCCAAATGAAGATCTGAGGAATCCTGGTGTAGGGAGGCTGGATCCCCCCAGTGTGATGACCTTTCAAACAAACACCATTTCAAGACACGGAAGCATCGTACCTCAGTTGTTGGAGACGCCGCCGGAGTTGAGGCATCTAAAACAACCGATTCAAGAACACGAATATAGCACCTCGAGCCTTGATGTTCAGGAGAGTGAGTATCAGCGGGATAGCCCGCGTGAATTTCGACTTGGAGGACGTAGGAAGCCCAATCGGCGGCATACAGTTGACTTGGAGGCACAGGTTAGGTTTGAGGACGAGACGCCTACGCGACCACAGTTGAATCATATGCCAGCTACATCTGGAGGTGGTATTGGTGGATCTCATGGTGATGGGAGGAAGTATAGCAGAGGGAAGAGTTACTCCAAGGCGGCAATCCGGGAGGAGAAGCGGACGGTGGTTACTGCTGAGGAACTGGAGAAGGGTAAGCCTCAGTACATGATCCATGGACTTTACTAACTGTGACATAGGAAGCCTGAGGGATTCTACATGGCTTGCAGCTGTGATATCGTCGGATACCAAGCTCGCCATCTTCAAGAACTTTGAGGTTCTGCTTGCGGAATGTCTGTTGTATCTTCAGGATAGGTTGAGTGAACTGGAGGAAGAGGTATGGGTGATGAACGAGACGGAGGCGCAGATGAAGGGAATGAACGATGGGTACTTCAGTGAGGAGAGGGCAAAGGCTATGAAGGAGGTCGCGGATGTATCCAAGCAATACTGTGAGTGTTTCCACACAACCCACCGTCCTTCTTTTACAGCAAGCCTAGCTAACTCTCATCTCCAGTCAAAACTCTACGGACATATCAAAGAGTTATGCTCTCCAGGCAACCGCACCACCGAGATCTGAAGGCCTTCAACCATTACCGCAGAATCGCCCATTCACACGCCCAAAAGTACGAGCCTGAAGAAGTCATTGCACTCGTTCCTCGTCCAGACGATGTTTTCGAGAAGCTTGCAGCTTATGACTCGCCCGTCATGCTGTTTGGCCGATCGGTGCAAGGAGCCTAGCGAGTAAGTATTTATTTTGTTTCATCCTTCCCTTCAAGCCATTGTCTAACCAGTCCCAGTACTTCAAGCACGACGTCCTCAGGATTCCCAGAAACCCGAAGAAGATCAAGAAGCCTCGCGATTGGACCTCCACAAACTCCCGTTCAGCCAAATTCGCCCGCTTCTTCATCTCGTTCCTCGCCCCACTCATGACCCTCGTCCCGATCGTTGCCCTTTACTACATCCAGGGAGACACCAACCGCTTGATTGGATTGATCTGTTTCACGCTTGCCTTCTCGGCTCTGTTGGGAATAAGCGAAGCTTCAAACTCGGAAGTGCTGGCTGGATCTACGGGTTATGCTGCAGTCTTGGTCGTTTTCGTGGGAACTGGTGGTTTCCAGAGCGAGTAGGGCTGAGTGTTGGATGTGGATGTCGGAGGTTGGGGGTGATGTTCATCTGAATCTGGTGCCATCTATTGTGTATGTTTTGGAGCTTGAGAAAACTCAGACTGCCTGCTGGCTGGATATGTGCCGAGGCTCTGTTGGAAGGGAACACTTATGGGCGTTTCTGCTGGTAGCCTGGAGCTGGACTCTGCGAGCCTAGGGCATTAATTTCGACGCCTTTGCTGCGATGATACCAATGAGCGAAAAAGGAAAAGCTAGATAAAATAAAACATCCCATTGCATCCCAACCCAACCTTGATTGTTTTGATCCGCTCTAGTGATTCTCGCTTACAAGTGCACAGCGAATCATGTCAGCTCGAGACTCACCCTGCAGCTTCTATGAAACTGGTTGATATCCATTGCAATTGGTTGCTTGCCCTCCAAGACACCGTCGTTTCATGATTTCGATCCGAATCACGGAAGAGCCTAACCGACGGCATCTTCCCTATTCCTCGACTCGTCTCCATCTTATCATCCATTCTATCATCCTCTTTGGGCGCCTTCAATCCAGGAAATGTGGAGATGATCTCACGGGTACTCACATTCCGCCCCTGCTGCCCACAACCGCTGGGTGGAGACGGCATCCTGCTGATTTAGACCTTGAGGCGGGAACTGGCACTTCCCGTCTGAAGCTGGTGATGTCGGGATGTGTAGTAAGCAATCCTCGACTAACGGACGCTGCAATGTTGAGCTTGTGCCCTTGCATGTTGTAAGGAACGGCTTAAAATGGGTGAACACTTGTAGTATAGTGTTGATCGTTTGTGCACTGGCAGGGGCCGTTAGGAGGGAGCTTACGAATTCTTCCGAAAGCAAGAAGGTCTACTGAAAGGGTTCTGGGAGGCATTACCGGTTGAGGAAGATCGAAGAGGATTAGGTTTTGGAATCAGGTTAAGGGACACGGTTGGAAATGTTGGTGGACAACTGAATGTTGCGTTGTAGTTTGCCAGTGGGAATGGGTGATCTGAAGCTAATCTGGGAGAAGATATGGAAGACGATAAGTTGCTTCATCGTTGAGATCAAGACGAGCTCGAGGTACTACTATGTAGTATACAGTAAGTCAAATTTGTCAGTTGGGTATTTAATATAGGAAGCAGAACGGTAATGGCCCAGGGTATTATGGCCGACGTCGAATGTGAAGATCAAAACCAAGGAAATTACTCCAATGCCCATTGTACAATCAAAGCACGTCCAACTCGCCGCGCTCGCCTCTGCTACTACAGTTTTTCCGGATCCACTCCCTAACCCCATGACCTTTCCAGTCTAATCCCTTCGACCGCCCCCCCCGTCACCGGATTTGCCTTCTGTATTCTCCATCATTGTATCACTTTCATTCGAAGAAAGGACAACCAGTGTTGGCGGTGGTCTCGAGCTTGGAGTCCTTCTCATGGCATGTCCTCTAGCGCTGGGTGCTCGTTCCATTGGTAATGATTGCTGTTGGGATTGCGGCGTCATCGAAGCTCTGAGGGCCTGTTGCTGCCATTGGTAGTGGAGGAGACTTGACTGTTGCTGTTGTAGCTGCTGTAGCTGCTGACCATTCAGCATATTTTGAACAGACTGATATTGTTGAAGAGGGCCCGGGCTCGGATGGTGGTGGAGCGGGCTGGGCTGCTGCTGTCAATTCAGAGTTTTTCTCATTGACTGGGTTTGCGGGGCTGGTGTCATTGATGCCCATGCCCTAGATTGGATCTGAGGGGTTGCCGACCGTAGTAAGCGAGTATTAAGTAAACGAAATCGATCCTCAGCTTCCTTCTGTCCCATCAAACCCTCTGCTACCTTCTTCACCAGCTCTTGTCTAAATTGCTGAGATTGATGACGTTGCTCAAGATCCATTTCCAGGAGGTGGCCATTAATAAAGGATAGTGGTTGAGGCTCTGGAGGAGACTATCTCTGTACCAATGACGAATTCACTCCTTGCCGCTGACCAGACAATAACATATGCTGAATTTGCTGCAGATTCTTTCCTTGCAGCTGCTGCAATATTACTTGCTGCCAATAGCACTCGAGGATTGATATTTGTCCTTCTTGTGTCAAGGACTTCTCATTATGTTGTGCGGTTATGGCTCTCATGATAGCTGGTGGTATTTGAACTTGTTGTCCTTGTGCTTGAGCTTGCAACTGCATCTGTGATCTTGCTCGGGACTGATATGCAATGGCCAGTATAATCCGACGTACTTCATGCTGAGGCAGTCTCTGCTCAGCTAGTTGCATGGCAAAGGCTTGAAGCTGATCCGACATTTGAAATCTTATATTAGGTTCATATATGGGCGGTTGCACCTGAACATGCTGTGCCTGCTCTTGACCATTGGTGACCTCCATAATTCGCTTCTTAGTGGCCTGAGCCAGATAATGCACCTCCTCTTGTGTCTGCTGACGATGCCCATCTTGCTGTTGCTTCTCCATAAAAGCAGTAGCAGCAAGCTGCTGAATCTTAGGGTCCTCTGTCATCCTTTCTGCAATTAGACGAATTTTGTTTGCCATATTTTGATGCTGCTCCATCTGAGACTGCTGAATATCGAAGAGCGGCTGAGTGTTCAGCTGCTGAATTTGAGAGGTTCCAGCTATTTGCTGAGCATGCAACTGAGTGATCTGATTATTAATCTGATGAATTGAGAGTTGTCCTTGCCTGCTGTTACCAAGTTCAAAAGGTTGCGGTATAGCAGGATTGCTAATTTGATTGAAAATAGCAATTGGATCATAGGCATTATTAGTGTATCGAGAATCTGAAAGTGAGTGTTGATGAAGAGGAGGCCGGTAAACACTTTCAGACATTGCTTTCATCCTTGCAAGGTAGACAAGCTTCTCCTCATCAGTCATGCCTGGTTTTGTTTGAGGTAGTAGGCCCTGATGTTGTAGCTCTTGAGCGCAATGCTGCATCATTGGAAAGGGTATCTTGTTTTGAAAGTTTGGCGATGGAGTACCTGTATCCTTCTCTGTTGGTTGTCCAGTTTCCTCCTTGATTTGCTGCTGCTCTTCGAACACAGGGTCCTGAGCATCAAGCTTTTCCAGCTCATTGTCTTCCTCCTGCTGCTCTTGCCCATCTCCAAAGCAGTTTTCCAAATACTGCTCAAACTCTGCGAGATCCAGAGACTCCAGGTCAATCTTGGGGTTATTCTTTAGCTCCTCTTCATCGCCATCCCACTCGACCAAATCTCCAGGGTAAAGGCTAAAATGGTCACCATTCCCATTGGCATTCCGAGTCCTAAAGGGTTGAAGATATTCGGGCGCTATGCGAT
The DNA here is from genome assembly GCA_003788565.2 of Ascobolus immersus RN42. Lineage (NCBI taxonomy): Eukaryota > Fungi > Ascomycota > Pezizomycetes > Pezizales > Ascobolaceae > Ascobolus > Ascobolus immersus. Next base: position 20,206 of record ML119920.1, on the reverse strand, counting down.
CGCCGTCAACCATAGGACACTGATGAATTCGTTGACTCGGACTGGCAGAACTTGAATACGGTTGGGCGGTAACCGTTTCGCCCATTGGTTTGTACTCAGCCTCAAAAGCGGGGCCAGACGATTGTTGGTGAAGATTCGGTCGTCTTAAGTAGCCTCGTTCGCCGTCCAAAGTGCAAAGCAGGTTCCAGTTCCGAGTGGTGTAGCGGGGAGCGTCGCCAAAGAATTCTGCGTACTTGGCATGTTAAAAGCAAGCTGCAATCTGTCCTTGCGCCAGGGTGGCTGCTTTTAAATTTTTACCGGAAACGTCGCAACGATCATACTTTCGTTAATGGCCAGGATGTTGAACAACGCGAGATTCTAGTAGCGAACGGCACCGAGCCTTTCGCATGAAATGAACGAACCATTGTAGAGAGAAGGCCTGCCATTACCATGGTGCTGCCGACAAAAAAGACGCTTGTAGTCCGTAGATCGTACGTAGACTGGTCCCGGATTTGAACAGCGCTTTCATTTCCAATCGTTCGGTAAGAACACATCCGGGATCCGTCAAGCATGACTCTTCGTACTGACTCCGCTCAGCTAAGTATCATCCCCTTTGTCATAAACACCAGCTTCAAAGCTTCAACAATCCCATTTAAAATCCCATGCCGTCACGAGCCACACAGGACGCAAAAGTGTCCGATTTCCTTGCGTTGTCATTCCAAAAGAAATCGTAATCCCCTTCCCTCCAGGTAGTCCGAGAAGGGAATCGAGCATGGCTTCCCTCGTGATAGCTTCGATGTCCTTCACTTCGGATAAGCTATCGTCCCCTTTGCCGGACGTTGCTGCATACTCGTGTGGTCTGCTGGATTTCCACAGATGCCGGATGTGATTTGAACTAGGCATCTCGAGATCTCTTGCTGACCGTGAAATGGGGGACTTTTTTTCAATATGTCGATTTCCTTCCGCTCAGCTATCATCCCCTTTGCCGGTCGATCCTGTTCAAACAGAGTCCCAAACTGCTGGCGCTGTCCTTCAAAAGAAGAAACTCGTGAGATTCTCAGCGTTGCCGCATGTGCCAATGTGAATCGAACAGGGCATCTCTGTTTTGTCGTGAAAGAATATGCCCTCCAAGTTATGTTCGTTTTCTTCCGCTAAATTATCATCCCCGTTGCTATATTTAGTTGCACACAAAACTATAAGTCCCAAACCCCGCACTGTTCTTCAAAAAGAAAGTCGCATCCGGTTCTGATTACTGACGCACCAATGCGGATTGAAAGGGGTATCACCAGTTCTTGCGCCCGATGCTGATCAGCTGAATGCGTAAACAACTCTTTCTTCCCGAGCCGGCAATTCTTCCGCTGAGCTATCGTCCCCTTTGCTGCTTTCCTTCTTGAATTCATATTTCTCATTTGCAATCGATCCGTTGCCTTCGTCGGGGCAAAAGAGCATCATCTTAGTTGTGGAAAATTCGAGTAATATGATGAGTACGATGCCTGGACGTCATCATCGTGCAAGCATCAAGTCTCAAGATCAAAATAAAACATAGAGAAAGGATTCGCTCGTGCATCGTTGTCATTGTGATTTTCCCTACGTGGAGTTGAACTGAGGTTTCCTAGTGCTCTTGGCTCGATCGTTGATAGGTGGTGATCGTCGTCTGCTACGCTATCGTCCCCTTTACCTGCTCTCACATGCAGAAAGGTATTGATATCCGGCGAGTGCGTGTGTACGTGTCATTCGAGCTTCTTGCGTTGGCTTCACAAATGATACAGAAATAAAGTGAACATCAAATCAGATGAAAATATCTTGGTAACTCGGAACAAGTACATACTAAGTACATATCATACGAAGTGTTTTGCGAGCGGGAATAGGAAGATAACCAATGAAAAGCGAGAACTCTGCAATCCGCCCAAGAGGTTGTGAAAATATGCAGTGGGAAGTAGAAAAAAAGCTTTCTAATCTGCCTTCGTACTTTATATATATATATATATATGCTACGCCGCAATTGTCATGACGCACTCTACAAAAAATATCATCGGAACACGCTTTGCGCTTTGGACTGGGAACGAGGCTATTCGTATTTGTAGTCTATGTCGCGTATCAAACTGTGCTGATCCTTGATTTACTCGTACCTGAGGACTCCGAATTCTTACGAAGACGCTCTTCTACTCGACTAACATCCCCTTGCATAAGATATCGACGAATACATAACAAGTATACCCGGATGATTTTTAACCTGTGCGGAGTGAGGACCGAGACAGTGGCATGGCGACGTCACTGGGTTTAAACCAGGGACAAAAGAAAACTCGTACCAAATCCCTCAGTTGCGGTAGCTGTCTTGATAGGGGTTGAACAGCGCTCTCTTTCGAAAGGACAAGTTCGTGAAATGATATGGTCGGCTCACTTGTCTTTTTCTACTCGACCACCATTCCCTTTGTGGGATAGGTTGAATGCCTGCCTAATACTAGTACCCCACCTGTATACTTCTTGTTTATTGGCTTTAAGTTAGGGATCTGGACCGAATCGAACTGTGATGCATTCATTTACTGCTCGACTGGCTGATGCATTGCACCTCGTAGCGGAACCTGACAATTCGGCGTCTTCTGCTGTGCTAGCATCCCCTTTGACGTATAACTTGCTACTTTCAAGAATAAGTAGATGCAGAGTACATACTTAAGTACAGAGTGCATGCATCAGGCGCATGTCGACCGTCAAAGATGATCATGGATCGAGCAGCTGTACAGCTGCAGAGGTTACGAAAGAAGTGTGTATCAATCGACTCTTTCAGTTCAGATACTTCTTTCGGTGCATATTGGCATCCAGCATTGAAGATACTACTTCTCAATCGGCATGGTCACTTTGGCGCCGAGGAAAAAAACAGAAGTAGATACAACCGTTTCATGGCTGCCGCGTGGACTGGAAAGTCCACAAACATAGACTACACAAACGTGCACAGGCAGGTTTATCCTCGAAGCATGCTGTCGTATTTCTGTTATCTCCAACCCCCCTTGTAGTCTCGTCCTCCTTTGAAACTCTTCTCTTCCGAATCTCGTGGACGTGATAGGTGTTGCCGAATGTCTCTTTCTCGAGTGGCCCGTGCAACATGCCAGTGCAGGTTGTACTCACTAGGACTGACTCTGAGTCGAACTATGGCGTATTTTTCACTCGTGTCGACAGCTTCATACGTTTGCCATTTGACTAACGTCCCCTTGGACGGTTTTGTGTGTGCACAAGCAATGACGTACTGCCAGTAACTACAATGCATGAAAGAGAAATGAAGAGACAAAAAAAACAACGAATTACTGCGCTTTCCCGTACCAGTCGTTTTCAGTGATGACTCGAACTCTGGTTACTCGTCTGCGTTCTTCCACTGCTTCTCGTAAAGCTGAACGGCACTTTATCGCCTGCATGCCACTCGGCTACCGTCCCCTTTGACCGTTATTTGCTCGCACAAACAAATACATGGTTGAAGAGCGTGAAGGAGCAAGTGAAGACATGAGCTCGGGAAGTTCATACAGTAAAAGAATTTCATGATGATTCAGGTTTCGATTTGCTTTATACGTATGCGACTCGAACAACAGTTCTTCTCTTTGCCGTGGGGGGTGAAAACCCCGGCCGCTTTTCTTATCAGCCTACCACTCGGCCATCATCCCCATTGACAAATCTTTACTCACATTTCCAGCCTCATACCAAGCCATAGTGGCATCAGACGACCGTGGATACGAACATTTCAGCAAAAGCCCCGCGAGGTGCAAAAGGGTTGAAAGCACGTTCGGTGTCTAAGTTGAAGACAAGAATCGAACAGCCAACCTGGATTCCTCGTGAACCGTTTGCCAGGCAGCGCAACCACTCGGACAACACCCCCTTTGTGGAAAACATTTCAAATCTGACCTTATTTGAAGAAAGCAACGAAAGTTCGCGAGTACCTCCCATGCTGGGTTGTCAGGCCGAAGGTAAAAATGCAAACGAGACAACAGCAAAAGCTTGAACCCCAGGTCGCCTTAAGTGTACATTAAAGAACTGATTAGTAGGACGGAGAATCAGGTCATTGCCACGATATGTACGTTCGGCATAAAAAGAATCATCGTGTGTCCTCCTGCCCGTTGGTGAATCGAACTGTCCTTCGTTCTATACTCGTGTGGAAGCATGCCAGATTCTCCGATTCATCTGCCACTCGGCCGACATCCCCATTCCTGTCATGGTTGTAATAATGTACCCAAAAACGTGAGCCCTCCAGATACAACACGAAACAAAAACGAGCTGAGGGCGGAGCCTACATAAACCATGGTGCATACGTCTTGTCCAGTTGGCCGTTAGATATGAGAGCGACAAGAAAAACTGGCTTGCCACAAGTGCAGTTAAAAAAGAACGCGTGACGGCACTCTGGTGAGGTAGAATCGTATTGAGATGCCTCTTATGCGGATCGAACAGTACTTCTTTTGCTCGTACTTCGTACGAAGTCGCTCCTTCAGGTACCATTCAGCTATCGTCCCCTTTGCTGTCAACCATCCGCCTCAAAACACCGAGACCTTGTGCGCTGCTTGTATAATGCTGAACAGAACGAAAAGAACTCGTGTTACACTCTCTGCACAGGTATGATTTGAACTTCGGTTCTTTTGATAGTAGCTCAACGTAATATTGGTAGGAGAGTAAAGTTCCGAGTCTTCTCCAGCTCTGCAATCGTCCCCTTTGTTGCTTTCATTCCGGACAAATAATGGTTTCACAATATAATGGCAGATCACACGCAAAGATTATCATTCCACCCAGAACACTGAAACGACATGAACCATTCCAGCGGTGATAATAAACCGCCATTGTCCATACAAAGCGCAAGCCATCTGTGCCCACCCCATGTGGCAGGCCATCAAACCCAAAACCATAACCGACATAACCCCAAACATAAGAACGCCCAAACTCCAACCCCCAAAACAAACCCCCTCCAACTTCCTCCCTCAAACTCCCAGCCCCCCCTACCCCCTCCCCCAACACCTCCCCCCCCCCTCCCTCCCCATCCTACCCAGCCCCCCCTCCTCCTCCTTCTCATCAAACAACCAACTCCTCCCCTGCAAACTCACGCTCGGCTGCAACCCATACCCATCCGCATACCCCATACTCGCCCGACTATCCGGCCGTCCCATATGCACATGCATCCTCCCCTCCATCGTCACCGCCCTCTCCAGCTCCCGCACCTCCCCGCCGTCCCACCGCTGTCGAGGAATGCCGAGACTCTCTTCACTCGTCGTCTTCCCACATGCCTCTACCGCTGTTCCGCTGGAGCCGCTGCCACCTTCGCTCACGAGGCTCTCGACGCTTTCTCCCCCCCCGCCGGATTGGCCTTGTCGAAGCTCCTCGATGTGTTCTTCGATGGTCTGGATCTGCACCTCCCTCGTAACCGTGATTTCGATCCGCGCCTCGTCCCCGCCGGGCTCCCGCTTCTCCTTCTCCACCCGGCACGGCGGCACTACCATCTCGAATTCTCCTGGCTTGAGGCGCTTCTCGGTGCCGCCTTCGAGGTCGCTGATGGGTGCTGTACTCGAGATGCTGTTTGTACGGCTAGATTCCAGCATCTTGAGGCGTTGGCGGCTAGCGCGGCGACGAGGATCGCGATAGATGCGCCGGCGGACGAGCCAGAGGAGGAAGGCGGTGATGAGGCAGAAGGCGATGACACCGGTTGCGATGATGGCGCCGATGGCGGAGGGGGCCAGGCCGTGGCGGTCGCAGCCGGAGAAGACGCCGGGGGTGGCAGCGTATTGCGGGTTTGTGAATCTGCGGGTGAGGCCGAGGGTGGTGGAGTTTGTGCTATCCGGGAAGCGGTATTGACAGGGGGATTCGTAGTCGGGGCCGCAGGAGTAGTCGAGGGGGCAGCATTTGTTGGCCATGGGGAGGGCGTCGGAGTAGGTTTTGTTTTCGACGAGGTTGCACATTTCGGGGTGGGAGAGGGCGTCGGCGCAGGAGTGGTAGCCGAGGGGGCAGATGTCGTGGTCGGTGGTCTTTGGAGGGCAGTTTGCGGAGGGGAAGGGTTCGTCGGGGGTGCAGCAGTTGTCCCATTGGACTCGGGGCTTGGAGTCGGGTATTGAGGGGTCCCAGATGGAGATGTTGCAGACGGATTTGGCGGGGACGTTGGGGGTGTCTGAAAGCTGTCGGACTTGGAGGAAGGGGGATGAGTAGTCGAGTTCCATTTTGAGATTTGTGTTGAGTTGAGTATTGTGGAGTCGACAAGGATATTGGGTTGCTTATAGCTGTGAAAGAACCAGACGGAAGTCAATCCGTGGTATGAATATGGAGATAAAACGATATGAGTCGTGTCGTTTCGGAAGCTTCCCTTCGGATATAACCCTTGGTTCTCAGACGGCAGTATGCTTAGTAGTGGGCGGGAGCAGATGCGGGAAGAGGTAAATCCAGCGGGAAGAGAGATGGGCATCCGTGGGCTATATCAATGTTTTTGGTCCAGAAAGGCGGATCCCAGCATCATAGTGAGGATGGAGTCAATGCAGGTTCCAGATGCCAGTATTGAGGTTGCTCGCTAGTATTTGGTGTACCCGTTCGCCGTTCCTGGACCGTTCCTGGAAAAAGAAATGTTAGCTCTCGGGCCGTTGAAATGTTTGGCAGCACGGACGTTGCAGCTTGAGATGCAGATTGAAGCAGGATGTGAGCACGAGGTGGGTTGTGGAATCCTTGTATCGATCAGCAACGTGAACTGGGGAAGAGCAGGGGAAATGAAGGTAGATTGTTTATCGGGGACGTTTGTGGGGCACGGAGCGGGAAGATGAAGAAGGATGACGAACCACTTGAGCGTTGGATATGGCGCAGAAACGGTAAGCCATGGCTGTTCTTGCTGTCGAATTCTAGTTATCGAGATCTTTGTGATTTGCTTCACCGGTTCGGTTCCTTCCCCAACCCCACTTTCGCGTGGTTGATGCAAGTCTCAACTTGTCTTGCCGTGATCTGAGGCCTGCCGAGAATCATGATAAAGAAACATGCAGATTCGTGCGGAAAGCAACCTTACCGTGATATTCCTTGTGATAATACAGAGCAATGCAGCAACCATGCATCAAGACAAGGTGAGAGCCCTAACTAGGATGCAGGCACCTCTTCTTCAAAGGCATAGGAAGGATGTCGTGGGAAGGAATTCGTGGCGAAAGCACGGCGTAGACAGATGCTGATTGGCAAAGGATACTGAAGCAAATGAAAACCGTCTCGAGATTCAAGGCTTGGTCCCGTTCTCGAACGTTGAGCTGAAACGGTACCTCACACGTGGACATTGGGGCGAAACTTCGATCTGTCACATTGCACAAGTGCGCAATCTCAACGTCCGAGTTGACTTGATATGTTCATCGAAGTGGACCTCAAAACGTCAGTGACTTCTTGATACCGTTCAAAGTACGTGCTCGTCAACTGCGAAGCACTTAATTAGTAGTTGCCAGCTCCCAGATATCCCGATCAATAAGCTGCAACCTCTAACTGCAGTGTAATTCGGAATTGGAGGTGGCTACCCAGCAATATCGCCATGCATGAACCCATGTGGAGATGGCAGCTACCATGGAACTCCTTCCTCGCTTCATGGCGACAATAGATTGGCTGCCAAATCAACCATCAAACTATCCATCATGAATCAATCGAGTCTGTTGCACCTTTGGTTGAACCTTATCTTCGAGAATCTATGCTGCAAGCCGCCATCTCGATCAAAGCTGCACATCCGCTCTTTCAAAGGCAACTTGAAGGGACGAGTTCCCTATCGCATCCCAATGATCCTTCATGCTTCTCCTCCATTTCCTCATTCATTATATCCAACCCTGGCGATCCAGGCAGGCAGGAACCCAACCATCAACCTCGATGCCACCGAGGACCGTGCGACAAAAAGCACTGTACTGTGCAACGCAACCTTCCTCCACGAGATGCAACTCTAACAAACCTTATTCCCACCGTCAATCATGACGACGCAACACCGAGTCTGTAAAGTAAGTATGAAGTAAGTACTAAGTACTTAGTAGTGATCATACGACTCTGTAATTGTGCAAGCATGCAATCAAGGTACAGTATCCGTACATAGTACTTGTCGAATCCTGAAGTCTCGAAACATCCCAACCCGCCCATCAAACACACCCGCACAGACCCTTCCCGCCCTCCACAAATCAGAGGCAGCACCTTTCATCCCATCCAGGAAGCTGAAATCTCGGCGGATGCTTGTCCTTTCGAGATGCAGACCGAACTCGCTTAAGGTTCGTTCCTGAAAAGTGCCGTTTGCCTTCCTGATCGTTGGATGACGAGTTGCAACGTTGGCGAAGGGAAACGAAACCCTAACACGACGACGAGCCTCGGGCAGGGAACAAAAAGCAATACCCTTTTCAACCCAAGAGCTTCGTTTGTTTCGAAGGTTGTGATCGTTTCTCGATGTCGTCTAATTGCTCCGAGTTCGAGTCGTTAGCGTAAACTTGACAGCAAATTAAGGTTTGCGCTACCGTTCCAGCTTTGCCTAAGAGGTCCAAGGGTAGGCAGCCACGTTTTGTGGGGATCCTGGTGATTCCTGGGCGGATGATTGCTGTGCCGTTTGCGAGCAGAGGAAGGTGTGTGATTATGTAGAGTGCTGCTGGGCTCTGACTTTGGTGATGAGCAAGTGGAATACTGATTCCGAGAGTTTAGCAAGTTGACTTCGGAGGGGTTGTTTCCAGTAAATGTGTATCGCCGATAAGTATTCCTAGAACTCGGTAAGTAGCGAGAAATCGAGTTCAATATCTGTCGCTTCGTGATGTTGTCTATCTCGAGAAGTTTTGTGGGTTTCGAGGAAGGAGTACGGTTCAGGAAGGAGATGTCTGAGGGTCCACCAGTTACCCTACCTAAACACTGTTTAATCCACACCCACCCGCCAAGCCGTTTCACCCACCCAACCGTTTGACTCAAACACCCCTCCAATCGCAATCGCGTCTCCCAACCACCAAGGTTCCCACTCCCCAACATCACCACCCCGTCATCCACCACCACCGTCAGCCCGACCCGCCACCATGGTCAAACTCAAGCTCTCCCTCAAAGGCACCTCCGCCGTCCCCAAAACCCCCGTCTCCACCCCAACCGCCGACTCCTCCTCCTCCTCCTCCCGCCCAAAAATCAAACTCACCTCCACCGCCCCCTCCACCCCCTCCACCACCAAACCCAAAACCCCCACCATCCGCTTCAAACCGCCCGCTCCCCGCCCAAAACTCACCTATCCCCCCGGCTCCGGCTATGACTCCGAGTCGTCCGAGCGCGAGGCAGACCCGACGATTGAGGAGCAGTTTATCTTCCGGATGCAGCCGGGCGAGGATTGTGAATTGCTACGCAAAGCAGTGGAGGAACGGACGCTGGATGCGGGGTCGGATGTCTGGATTAAGTTTAAGGATCAGCGTAGGGCGGTGGTGAATGTCAAGGGGCGGCTGTATGGGGCTGTGTTGTGGGACTTGCCGTGTGTGGTGGAGAGTGTCAAGACGTTGGATCGGAAGGCGACGTTTAAGACGGGGGATATATGTCAGGTAAGTGGTTGTTTGGAGATGGAGGGGGTTGAGTGGTGGATGCTGACACGATGTGGTGTGTAGATGTTGGAGGTGCAGGGGAGGATTGAGAAGGAGATGGATGTGTTCAATTACCGCATCACGGACCATGCATACCCCCACGGACTTACGGCGCCGCTGAAGTATGTCCGGAAGCGACGGTTCCGGAAGCCGAGGTATGATCGGAGTATTGATGAGGTGCATGAAGATGTGAGGAGGTTGTTGGCGGCGGATCGGGAGGCGGTGCAGAGCTCGAATGAGTTGGTGGATGTGAGTGAGATGATTCGGACGAGGGAGGAGGCGTTTATGTATGGTGCGGACTATACCGTGGTTGGGCAAGAGGGGGCTACACCTCAGGCGAGTTTCGGGAAGATGGAGGAGGATGAGGATGCAGATGCGGAGGGCGTGGATGAGGACTTTGATTTGTTCAATGAGTTGAATGCTGCGCTTGAGGCAGATGCTGGTGACGGGGCTGAGGCAACGCAGGTGAAGGAGGAGGAGGAAGAGGAGGATGATTCGAGTGATGATGATTTGTTTGAGGATGAGGATGGGGTTGGAGGTGGGCCATATGATGATGATCCGGCGCATGAGGCGGCGCAGGAGAAACAGAAGATTAGGGAGGAATTGGGTGATTTGAAGAGTTCATTGTTGGATAAGGAGAGGGAGTTGGAGAGGACGACGAATCCGATTATTCAGGGGCGGATTAGGGGGCATATTGCGAATTATAGGGCGGAGATTAGGATGAAGGAGCAGATGTTGAGGGGGGATGATGAGGATGAGGAGATGGGGGATGCGTAGATGGGGACTTTGGATGTTTTGGTTTGTGTTTTGGACTTTTGGACGTTTGGAGGATACCATTCTTGTTTTGGTTGTGTTTATTTTGGCGTTTGTTGGATTGATATTGGAAGAATTATACCCTTTTGCTTTACATTGCGTGCTTTGAAGTTATTCAGATTTCTGTTTATTGGTGTTCTGAGGTGTTTCAGTGCCTTTTTCGGCCAGGGAAAATGAAGCATTGTCTCTCGGATATATGAGGATCAACTATTGCATCATTAGCTGCAACTTTTCAAACCACATTCGACTCTGGAAAGAAGGATACTGACGTTAACTCAGCCTAGTACTTAGGTATGTCTAGGAAAGTTCACGGATCAACAACATGTCAGTTAAGTTAATTGTCTGGTTGAACGGCACAGAAACACCAGCGTTGGCACTCTTTAGTATGCGGTTTTTACGATTATCGTGAGGTCTCTTTTTATTAACGGGGATACTCCACGTACGCTTTATTATGGGCAGGAAAGGTATTTCAGATATAGCAGAAGCAAACGACAGAAGAGGTGAGATTTCGTTTGCATCCGGCGATCGCTTACTAAACCACATGCGTAGCTCAAACGGCTTGCTAGGGTCAAGATGGTCATCCCGGCGGGCACATCAGCAAGCAACCTGCAACAGACTGACAACTGAAGACAGACCGACTAGGTTTCCCCCGACTTCCAACGATCAAAGCAATTATCTCTCCTCGGCCACACCTCTAGAGATCTCCCGCCAACATGACGACTCTCACCCCAGAGAAGCAAGCAAAAGCGAGCCCCTCCGCCCAACTCATCCTCACTCTCAAACCACGTCCGGGTCATTATATCGTGACGGAACTAGTGCGCGAAGTCAGAGGCAATCCTTCTTTCCTGATGCCGCAGTGGGAAATAATGGACCGCCTTCATGGATTTGGTTTGACAAGCTTAAGTAAACATTTCCTTTTGGTCGACTCGCTTCGCCGTCAACAAGAACTCTTCCAACTTCATGGGCTTGGGGAATATGACAGGACAATGGTGACCTACTTCAAGAAATCCGATCACAACAGCATCATTATTGGAATCGAACCGTTAGTTGAGCCCTATATCGAGTTCCGAGTGCTGGAGTATCACATACCAAGCCGGAGGCGAAGGTCGAAGTTTACCACAGTACAATACAACATCCGGTCCACCTTGGAAGAGTGCCCGAGCACGGTAGCGACATTGACGAGCAATGCAATGATACACGAACTGCGAAAGCTGAACAGCTCGGGAACACAGGAGATTCTGGGCTTGGCGGGGAAGAGTAAGGATGTGGTGTACCTCCGAACTAAACACGGCTCGGATGTTTTCTGCTTGGGATTGCAGCTGCAGGGTACAGACTTTGAAGCACAGGCTTCAGTTAATCCATTTCCGCTCCGAGAAATCTACACTCTATTGTCCGCTTCTGAGGTTTCGGGCGACAGGGAAAGCAGAAAGTCCCAGCACTGGTATGATAAGAACTTCACCAACGTTGGCCAGCCTGTTCAAGGTATCATACGGATCAGAGCTGTTGATGGAGCCAGTGGGAACCCAGAGGCAGATGAAGATGTTAGGAAGGCCCTGCTTAAGATGCCCGATCGTGAGCTGAGATGCCTGGAACATTTTATGGACTGGCTATCCAAGAAGGAATCAGCAGAGTTTGCGGTCGCCGGTGCACATTGTAAATTTAAAAAGCGGATCGGGCCTTACCTGAATCTGGTAGAAGTAGGTAAGAGTACACCATCCTTCATGACGTATGGCAATTGCTAACTGATTTCACTTTACAGTGAGGATTACTCCAGGTGAAGGCGTTACCCGTCCACAGGGCTCCCAGGCACACGCATTCTCGACGTTGCACATATTCCCACCCTCTTCATACCTACTTCCAAAGAATGATGAAGATGGGATCCAGAGATTTCAGTATGGAACATTCTATACTAAGGCCCATGATGAATTGAAGCTGGAGGTGCCCACCGGTGACGAATGGCGAGGAGCGATTAAGCTTCGAGTGGCGGAATACAGCAAGCCAATCAACACCAACCAGGAAGACTCCGGCTTGACCTACCCACTCTGCTACGATGACTTTCTGAAACTTCTTGCACCAGAAAGCCTTGTCAAAAGCTCGCCGTCTATGTACAGCTTCCTTGGGCGGGAATTCCCCGCTATGGATCCTTGTTACCTAGAGTATCTCAGACAGAGTATCTCTGAGTATGTCCAGACAATGGCAGCTGAGAACGAGTCAAGCTCCGCGACTATTGTCCGCATGGATGGAGCAGCTGAACAGGCGTACTACAGAGATAACGGGACGATGGAGGGAAGTGCGCACAAGCTTCCCACGGTGTGGATTGAGTTTGTTGAACAGCATCTCGTTTCACTCTGATTCAGTTTTGGGCCAGGCGATAGCGATTAGCAGGATCGGCATCAGAATGTCTTACTCGGTTCGAGGTCACAAGCTACCTTGTTCACTGTCAGTTTGGGTAGGAGCACACAAGAGGGGCGTTGTACATTAGCAGTACTTTTAACCATACAGCCAGATACCGCAGGCATGCATTGATTGGTCTTTATTTTTATGTTTCCTTATCCCTTACACTTCAGTCGATCGATTCGTCCGCTGATTCTCTTCCCTCCTTTGGGCTGGATTTTGGTTAATCAAGCGCAAGGTGGCTACACGCAACTTCGTTGGTATGAAGTATGATTGTCTTATACTCATGTGGTGCCTTACACAGCTGTACAAAGTTTGGCGGGCGACACCTATATTTGCACCATGCCTTCTCAGGGAGGTGCAAGCTGCTACACTTTTCTTTGTAGTGGTGCAGGTTTTACGCAAGTTTGGGCTCTTGAACAAGATAGTCAAGTTGGTGCAGAGTTTTGCACCCCTTCCTAGAATGCGCAAACTGCCACAAAGGGTGCACTCTTGCACCATTTAATGGTGGTACAAGCTCTATGATATATTTAACGCTCCTCTACTGGTATCTAAATCCTCTCATGGCCAAAGGGCTATGGAGGCTGTGACTAAAGTGCGATAGAGGTCGTCGCCAGGGGTCAAAATGTAAAGGTCTTAGGTCCGAATCCTGGTCATTCCACAGTATTTTTGGCTATAGAAAGCACCGTCTTGCACTCTGTCCATGAGTTTGCACCAGTTAGACATGCACCACATACATAGGGGGCAGTAATTGGCCCAAAAACATGCACCAAGATTTGGTGCAACTCCTATGAGGTGCAACTTAGAGAAGTGGTGCACTTCACTGTTACTGGTGCAGACTTCAGTTTGTTCAACTCTAATTGGTGCACTGTAATCTGTTCACGCCCGGAACCACAGTGCTTATTTCTTTGGGGGTTTATATGTACCGACCCCCAGATGGATAGTTACCGACCCCAAATTTACAGACCGACCCCCAATGGCTATTTGCCGACCCCCCAGCTCTTGCATGCCGACCCCTTTGGCTATTTACCAACCCCCCCCAATGGAGTTGTTTCCATTAATTGAGGACCTTTGTAGTAGGTATATAAGAAGTGATTGCCCCCAGCTCATCCCATTTCATCCAACCCCTACCCCAGCCTCGGCGACGCCCTCCCCCACCCCCCAGCCTCGGCGACGCCCCCCCCCCCCCCCCCCCAGCCTCGGCGACGCCCTCCCTCAATCCCCCCAACCTCGGCGGTCTCCTGTCCCCAGTCCCCCCAGCCTCGGCGACGCCCTCCCCCAATCCCCCCAACCTCGGCGGTCTCCTGCCCCCAAACTCGACGACGCCCTCCCTGACCGCAACCTCGACCGACGCCCTCCCCTACCCCCAGCCTCGACGAGGTCGGTATATAGCCAATAGGGTCGGTACATTAAAAGGGTCGGTAAATATCAAAAGGGGTCGGTACATAAAGGGGGTCGGTATATAGCCACTGGGGGTCGGTCTATAAATTTGGGGTCGGTAAATATAAAGTTGGGGGTCGGTACATATAAAGCCCCATTTCTTTGCGGGATTCCTCTTCTCCATTCCTACTTAAGTAAATACTTAAGCTAGTAGGTGATTGGTACAGTCTGTATTGAAAGCCAGTTCCGCAGCGTGAAGCCTGTTGCGAATTCAGGTCGATCGATCCAAGCAAATGCATTTGAGCTTTCGGCATATGGACATGTCGCCGAAAGAGCTATGATGTACTCTTGTCTTTGCTCTACCACGATCATCGGAATGAGAACGAGCAACAGTGCATGTAAAAACAGCCATAGTACAAGCATCCGTTTGCATTCGCCGTTTGGTCACATGCATTGGTCAAGGCAGCTTGAAAGTTTGGTTCAAGATGGCCAGGCGGCAGCTCAACAAGCCTTGAGTCTCGGATGGATACGTTTGCAATCGGCCCTTCGCTCTTCCCCTGCACCCATCGTCAACCGCAAACCAGGAGAACGGAAACCTTAGCACCTGCGCTGCACTGGCATCCATCTACTACGCACATCGATCGCGATCTTTCTGTATCACTGCATTCCTTCTTTCCACCATCGAAGCTTCACTATGAAGGTAAGAACTTCCCCAACCGATAGGTTTCCGAGGAGCAAGTTACTGATCTATCGCCGTGGAAGTATACGATATCCATTCCATCAGGCTTACTGGCAAACTCTCAAACTCGCTGTACTGCCGATGTGAAGCCCGATAATGATGCAGATCACTTGCCGTCTCCGATGGGGCCTAAGGACATTGCAGATGCTCTCCATGGACTCCACATTTTCGAACACGAAGCCTATAATGCGGCAAAGGGATTTGGCGATCACGACACCATGATGACAACCTATGTCAAGGTGGATCAGGAGTCGAAAGCGGTCACTATCCGTGTGGAGCCTCTAGCTGGACCATATATCGAATTTGAGATTCTTGAGCAGGAATATCAAGGTAGTGTGGGAACGAATTTCGTCCTCAAATCAACGCACAAAATTCCATCCTCCACAGAAGCTGCTCGTAGCATCATGCCATGCAATGAAATGGTAGACAATCTTAAAGAGCTTCTCCGTGCACAGGACAGCAAAGCGATCGCAAAGGTTGTGGCGTTAACCGGAGAGGAAAATGTGTTGTGCTACGTGCAGAAGGGTCGATCCTCACTGGCAGGAAGCATGCCGCGGCTCAGTTTGGGGGTTGAGCTTCAAGCGCAACTCCAGTTCCGTGAGTTCTATGTTTTACACCGTCCTAAGGAAGTTCTCGGCGACGTGGCGGGCCAGAGAGGGCCACAGCTCTGGAAGGAAGAAGCATACACTAAGATCAGGTCTAAAGTGTGGGCTACACAACGTCCACTTAAGCTCCGAGCTGGGGATGAAGATGTACAAACACTACCAGATCAACGTGCTCAAATCGTGAAGGCTTTGCTTGAGATGCCAGACCGCGAGCTTCGTTGCCTCGAGCACTTCACGCAATGGCTATCCGAGCAGCCTGAGGGGAAACCCGAGTTTGCAGTGGCTAGTACGAGGTTCTATGACCATCATGAGTCCGGACCATATCTCTGCATCGTGGAAATAGGTAAGGTTATATGCATGGCACTTTATTCGATATCGCGATACAGATGAGGACTTTACTAACAAAGTATCTACTAGTGCGAAACCTTCCCGACAAGTATCCCGAATGTCCACACCGACATCCGGCATCCCTTTTCAACTTTACACATATTTCCCCCATCCTCGTTTCTGAAAGGGGGTGATGGAATTGCGAATTTCCAATGGAGGAAGCACCGAGCCATTGGTCAAACTTTGATATTAGGTGCAACCAATCCTGAGACCAATGCTGAGGATTGGACAGGAGTAATTAGACTCTGCATTCCACATTCCTGCAATCGGAATCTACGAAACAACGACTTCAAGAGACTGACCTCCTTTGCGGAGTTCATTGCTTCCTTCGACATGGTGGAAGGGAAGAAAGTCGAAGGCTCACACTCCTCAGCATACCGCTGGCAGGCCCTGAAGGCCAAGGTGGAACTTAAAACTAAGCCAACTGCTACGCAGCACTTTTCCGAGTCTCTCTCAACACGATCGGAACGCTCAGGGCTGGGAACGAGGCTAAAGCCAACTTATGTTGAGGCCTTGAGAGATACCATGTCCAAGTACATACAAACGCTTCAGGATCACAACTCAAAGCTTTCATTCTTCATCCAACGTATAGAGGAAGCTGCTGCTCAACCCTATGTTAGGTATGTGCGAAATAACGAGGAGAAAGCATACTTTCCAACGGTGTCGGTAGAGTTCTGCCAGATCGAACTCAACCCTGTCTTCCAGCCTGTACGTGGAAACAAACCAGGCACTCCAGACACAATCGGCGGAAGCGATAAACAATGCCAACTCGGCGTTACCCAATAACAACTTGAAGAGCTATCGGACGGCTACAAACAGTCAGTGATATACCCACTTCTATTGGATGATCCCACTGGAAGGAATCTCCCTAGTACCTAGTACCTTTGCATCACTCTCTTTCCCTGTACTTCCTACGCTCTCTTCTCGTCGGAAGTTCGTTTCTTTCCTGGCCCAAACGTTTAAACGAGGTCCCTTTGTGTCTTTCCCTGGGTTCTTGCATTTGCAGACGGTCTCGTTTCCTTTCATCGTTCATGCGTCTTCCAGTTAGTAGTATTTGCTTTTTCTTCTTCCTTCAGCTTGAGTCGACTAGTCGTTCGCTGTTTTCGTTTTTGTTGATCAAACTCTAAATGTGTAGTACTGGCATGGAGGAGCCGCGGTAATTCTCGTACTTCATTTCAAGAATGTGAATCAAGTCGTACAGACCAGACTACTACCACCACTCCATGCATTGTACTTCCTGCTCGAAAGTGCATTGCCAATTCTTCAAAGGTCGAATTCTTCTTTGTTGTGACTGGATCAAGAGCCGTACAGACCTTAATAACATCTACTACTAAGTACTTAAGTGAATAGCGACTTCTGACGTCATAATCGCGCCGTTTTAACGTTTTGGAAGTGCGTGCAACCATGAGTTTGGTGTCAAAGTTGTTCTCGGCTGTATACGCATGTTAAAGCGCCGAACGCCCCACAAAAAAAAAGAGCTGTTTGGGACTGCGAGGCGGTGGTGAAGAGTGCGAGGCTGTGGTAAAGAGCTGTTTGAGAGCCCGTCAATGCTGGAAAAGAGCGACTTGGGGCTGCCTACCTGCATTGCTCTTCTTTCAAACCTCGACCCTGACAAAAAAGTGTTGTTTGTGAGTGTGACACGGTGACAAGTGTAGGTAGTTTGGGAGTGCGAGATGGTGGTAAAGTGCCAGTGCTGTTTGGGAGGTAGGAGTCCGTTAATGGCAAAAATGACTTGCCTGTGTTCCTCCTCTTCCAAAGTCTTGACATGGGCTAAAACTGCTGTTTAGAAGTACCACTCGGTGGTATGGTGCACATGGTGCTATCTAAGGGGCCGTCAATGGAGGTGTTGTTTGAGAGCGCTTTTCGGTTAGGCGATGGTGTCTGGGAGTCCATTAATGAGGAAAAAGATCAGGAACTGCCTATCAAGTACCTATGTTCTTCCGCTGCTAAAACCTCGATCCTGATAAAAATGCGCTGTTTGGAAGTGCGACATGGTAGCATGATGCTGTCTGAGTAAAATGTAGTTTAGGTAAGATGCCGCCTGCCAGTGGGAGTCTGTCAATAGAGAAACATAAGTCCTTGAGCTCGAGGCTGCCTACCTGTATTCCTCCTGTCCCAAACCCTTAAAAATAGTAAAAAAGTACTGTTTGGGAGTGCGGCACAGTGGTATATGGTAAAGTACTGTTCCTCTTCTCTCAAGCCCATGATACATCCGAAAAGTGCTATTTAGGAGTGCGATATCATGATGGTGATAAAGTGCTGTTTGAGATCCTGTCAATACTGAAAAGAAGCTGCTTGAAGCTTTCTACATGTGTTCCTCCTCTTCCAAACCCCAAGCCAGGTGAAAAAGCTGTCTAAGAGTCTATATACTTCGGTATAAAAATTAAGCAGGTTGGCCAACTGGGCATTCGATATCGTGATAAAGCGATGTTCGAGAGCCCGTCAACGGTAGTAGAAAGAGCTGTTTGGGGGTGAGTTCTAGCCTCATTCCCAGTCTCCACCAAGTGGTAAATTTGCGTAGCAAGGTGAGTTCCAATAGTAAAGTGCAGTCAGGATCTGAATAGGTCAAAAGAGAGACTACTTAATCAAATACTTTAAGTACCTAGGTACTTACTTGGTAAGTAGTTAAGCAGTTTCGCAAGTTTATTATTCTAAAAGCACAAAATGAAACCCCCAGCGAGGGAGTGGAGCGAGCGCAGCGAGCGAAACGACCGAGCGTACCCCCCCAAAAGCTCTTTATTTATTGTTACTTCTTGAGCGCTCTTCTGAAGTAGAAAGTACATAGCCAACTTCACGGTTTTTGAAAAGGTTACTTCGCGAGTACTGTGTAAACGGTGCCAGTTGCACCGAAGCATATACGTGACAGTAGATGTACAACCAAGCCACTGCCAAGAGCGTATCGCAGTTATAGTAAAGTGTATAGTCGTAATTTTCATTTGTACTGACGCGGAGTCGCCCTTAGTTACATTACGCATGGGTATCCGTATGTAACCACGACAAATAATCATGTGACATATGCGTCTTAATTTTATGCTTCGCTTGCAATAACAATGTTAGCAGTGACTGGATATGGGTCTTATAGGTGCTGTCATTCATATCATAGTTTCGCTGCTGTTGCTATATGCTGGGTGATCGTTGTATAGGGTCGCATTGCTCCTTGTCGCTCGCTCGCCACGTTTGCTGTGGGTATGGCCTTTCGTGGCATCAATGTTTGACGTGCCAATGATGTAACAGTATTATTACGTGTGCCGTGAATGTAACTCCGGACTTCCAGGTACTAGAGGTTATCAAAGGGCTCAATGTACGGCCCGAGGAATAGCCAAGCATGAGGTCATCGCCGTGTTGAAAGTCCGTATAAGAGGACTCTCGGAGCCTCTCGTCGGTGAATATTTTGTTGGTACTCCGAGCCCCACGCCAAGGCTATCGCTACACTTAATAGTCACTCTGGGACTCTGTTGCGACTTTCTTGTACGATCATTGGACCTACCGCCTTTTCTTTATAATTTTGAACCTTTTATAATCTACAACGCCAATCCAGAAAGCTGATTGAACCATATCCGATAACAAAAGACGTCGCTTCTCGACATTGTGTTGTGTGAATTATTCACCTGGTCGCATTCTCGCCTATTTTCCCGTTATCGGATAAGATCTTGTCACGTGTACGGACATATCCGCTTGCGGCTTGTGGAACATTGGCGTGGTGAGTCGAATAGTTCTGTTGTTCCGTTAGCCCCTTTAACTTTCGCAACACCAAAACATCTCTATCTCAACTGCGCACGTACGTCATGATCATAGAACTGATTTGCTTTCATCATGTCCCTTAGACTTTGTGCATTCGGTTGGTGGTGATATATATCAAGGGTGGTAAGTTCATGATTATTCTCTCGTGATCTGGATCCTGGGTCTATTTCGTTGTTTACTGACAATGTGCTTGTGGTAGACACTGCACTCTGATAAGTGAATTCGACCATTTCTTTGAGCGTTTCATTCACCAATGTCGGGCGCAACTGCAACTGCTTCGGCTACTCACCACCACGATCATCTGCAAGAACGGGGGCCTCTATTGTAGCCCGCAATAGCCAAATGTAGCCCGTGTAGCCAAAATCGCCAGAAGCACCCAACGTTAGCACCCCGCCAGTCGCTTACGGCCTAGTGTGAGCGCCAGTGCGTGGGCAACATTTGGCTCCCCAACGGATTTTGACTTTCTGAGATTTGCCGAAACCCTGGCTCATTCGCAAATGTTGGCGCAACCGAGAAGATGGCGATTCCTGGCGATTTTGGCTACAATGGCTACTTTTGACCACACTGTGGCCAACAATGGACCACACCGTGGCCAACACTTCACCATACGGTGGGCAACACTTCACCAT
>ML119919.1:0-36887 GCA_003788565.2 Ascobolus immersus RN42 | reverse complement strand
AATTGTTGAATGGAATAACACCTTATACGGGTATCTATACAGCCACTACGAACGATAAGCGCCTACAGGATCTGAAAGATGATGTGTGCAGGATTCTTGTGTGCACCGAAGCAGCAGGTATGGTAACTAATCGTGCATGGACCACCAGCTAACGCTCGAATAGGGATGGGACTGGACATCCCAGATGTCGAAGTAGTTATTCAGTTCAGAGTCGGCCCGAATCTGACAGCAGCGGACCTGTGGCAGCGCTTTGGTCGGTGTGCTAGGGACGGCAGGCCAGGACTCTGTATTCTGTTCGTGGACGACGTCGCTACTTTAATCCTCGACCCAGACGACTGTGTCATCAATGGTTTCGACTACTCCACTCCGCTCACGGCCGAAACAAGGGCAAAGGTTATTGATATGCTCAAGCGAATGTATGAGGAAGACAACCGGACGAATGGCGGACCTCGGAAGGACCCTGCTATAATCTGGATAATCAATACAACCGGATGTCGAAAACGCCTATTCTATGCAATATTCAAGGACCCTTCTGCGATGGATTTCTCGCCAGCTTCAGAATTTATGTGCAATTGTGACAATTGCATGTTCCCGGAGAAGCAAGCATACGACCGGTTGATACCACCAAAGGAACTATGTGAGTATGTGAGTGCAGGCAAAAGAGGAGAGCGCATAGCCGCAAAGATCGCTGCCAGTGTCGAGCATGTCCATGTGATCGAGAAGAGACGTGAGGCCGCTGCTACACAGGCAATCATGGGTCAACAGGTAGTCCATGGGTTTGAATTGAGTAAGACTCTACGGTTCTACGACTCTGCTGCGAAAGAGCAGGAGCAGGTACAAGAAGAGCTCGCCAAAATGGCAGAGAAGAAGACCCAGAATGTCAAGATATTGGCCGACCGAATAAGGATGGAACTCGTGGCGGAGTGGGCCAGTATATGTGAGCGTGATGACCTGGAAGAGGAGATCGGCCTCCTCCCATGCTTCTCTTTCCCGCTGGATATGGTCAATCGGATATCGCTGGACAGACGGTCACTCGAGTTCGCCATACTTGACACCGATGCGGACAAATGTCTCAATGCCATACTTGGGGACAGTGTTGAGCTGAACGCAACGCATATTGCTCCATACGCCAAAGAGCTACAAGCAGCTGTGCTAAGGGCCAAAGTACACTACGAATCCATCCTGGCAACCCGAGAGGCTCTGGCCATGGCGCAGTCACGGGCGAACTCTGTGGCTCGAAGTGCTGCAGGGACACCGGCACCGTCCAGGGCAGCGAGTGTGGATCTCGGTCAACAGGCTACACAGATGGATACACTAACACCAGCAGATACACTCAATGCCCCCCCTCGACTACAAATGCCACCGGACGACAAGAACTATTGTCCGTTCTGTATCTCCAAAAACCATCCTAATGGTTACACGCCCAAGAAAATCATAGACCTGCTCTCTCACTTCGCAACTCCCACACACCTCAAACGAGTAGCAGCGACAGTGAATGGTGGGACAGGTGATCCTAGGTTCCGGTACTATCAAGGTTATTTGGATAATTGGACAGAGCTGATAGCCGAGTACATAACGAGAAAGGATAACAATACCCTCCATTCTGGATCATGGGTGCCAGAAGACCAAATTCCGACCGTTGCGCCTGTCATAAGAAAGGCTGCACCGAAAAGGAGGGCAGCCACTCCCAGGCGGTCTGTTACACCAATGGATGCGCCGCAGCCACCTGTTGTGCCACCACGGAACCAATCGACGTCCGACCACACAACAATGGCGCTCGGCCGTCCAGTCACTCAACAACCCCCACAACTCCCTCAGATTCCATCTACACAAGGTCTTTTTGGATATCTCAACTTTTCGCAAGCATCACAGCCACAGGGCTACCAATACCCCGCAGAGTTCGTGGCCCAGCCTCCTCCATGGGCCCATCCAGGTCACCCTCCACCACTAGGTCCCACTCCCAACAGCGCGTCTTCTACCCAGTCCCAACCGCCCACGCCACAATCATCACAGACACGACAAAAGAGAAGAACAGTCCCAAGTATACCCACGAGAGACGATGCTCCGGTCTCGACAAGGACGAGAAAGCGGGCGAGGATAGACACCATAGAGGCCGACGCGGATGGCATACCCCCACCTCCACCACCTCCACCAAAGCCAACTGCGAAACTTGCAACTGAGAGGGAAAATGATGAATATACGGCTCGAGAAACTGTGCTAAAGCGCAACATCGCGACTAGAACCCGAAAACAGGGACGGACGGCGGCCGCACGAGCAAAGAAGGCGAAACAGAAGGAAATGGAGGCATTGGCCAATAGACTACCAGCGGCAGCAGATGGACCAACTATGGAACTACCGCCGATCAATGACGGGTCTACAACAAACACGGTCAATGCCACGGGCACAGCAGTAGCAGACGGGACAGTTGGGTAGTTACAATGACATTTCGAGTCTACCATACACCTACCACCTCTCCTCACTTATATCTACTTCTCCTTCTGTGAAATATGATGCGTCTCCGGACCAATTAACCCGAGCAGACTTGAAGTACCTTGTCAATGGCACACCTGTCCCCAACGCCCTCCACCCC
The DNA here is from genome assembly GCA_003788565.2 of Ascobolus immersus RN42. Taxonomy (NCBI): domain Eukaryota; kingdom Fungi; phylum Ascomycota; class Pezizomycetes; order Pezizales; family Ascobolaceae; genus Ascobolus; species Ascobolus immersus. The sequence goes on along the minus strand of ML119919.1, from coordinate 34,297 downwards.
TCGCTGTACCTGTCCGGCGACTCTCTCAGCATGGATGTATCCTCGCCGGGACACTTCACTCTGTCTACTGGGCTCAGGTGGAAAATCTTCTCGGTCATCAGCTCCTTCAAAACCACATCTACCGTCTCTTTGCTGTTTACCACCTGCGAGTGGTCCTTGTAGTCGACCGCGCCACACGACGCCCTTATTCGTTTGAGGTGACTTTTCATCAACATCAGTTGCCGTGTCAAGTGTTCCTTGTTGTATTCGTCGGATATCTGGTTGGTCCACGGTCTGATCATCTTCTTGCCGTCCTTTACGAGCCATTCATTCAACATATCGCGGGCTACGAACTTGTTGGGTCGACCGGAAGGGTTGACGAGGACTGTATGGTTCCACACATCTCGAGCCGTCTCGTCCCATATGAGTTCAAGGCAGGCGATGAGATGGATAGTCTCCCTAGCGTAGTTGAACTTTCCTGTCCCTTGGAAGCACACGCAAAAGAACTTGATGCATTCCACTACACGCCCGGGGTCTCTTTCCTTGATGGCGGAACGCAGCTCGGCATAGGCTAACATATCGCGGGTGAACAGAAGTGCGTTGTCGAGAGGAATGTTATGAACATTGTTGACCATGAAATCGAGACTTGGCCCCTCATCGTTTGTATCACCCGGAGTGACCGTCGGTGCCTTGTCCTTGTTGCCTGTCTTTTTCTTTCTGCCTGTGCCAGTTCGGGGTTTGGTATTTCCCGTGCCATCCGTGCCGGGCTCTGCCTCTCCATCCTCCTCGAAACCTCCACTCGGGCCCGCTGTCGTCTTCCATTTTTTCTCGCCTGTTGCCTTGTTGAACTTCTTGTTCTGAAAGAATAGAGGATCGAATAGTCGAGTGCATACTTGTCGCAAGAAGTCCAGCCACTGGTGCGTCAGGAGGTATTCGCATAGTGCTTCTGGTGTGTCGGCTCCACACGCGGCCATGAGGCATGCAATGAAGTAAGCAGACAGCATATCCATATGCAAATACTCACACGCCCTGAAATCCTTGCAATCCTTGTCCACTTTGTTGTCTCCGATCAGTTGCTGATACCTGGAAATGGACCCAAGATCTTTCCCATCGTCTCGGCCCCAATGCGTCGCAGAAATCATGCTTTGGGCAGCCATTTGGAAATGGAACAGCTCAATACTCGATTCGAGATATGCCTTTGAGTCTCCAACCGTCGTACTCTCTACTCGTTGGTACAGCGCCTTGTTCGCATTCCGGACAGTCAAGAAGTCCCCACCATGGGCCTGCACAATGTCATTGTCGCCGTACCAGGATCCATCACAGCCCGTCTCTCGCTCCATAAAATCAATGACACTGATCGTCTCGTCAACCCGGCCCTCATTCAATCGAACGCATGGAATTGGAGCAACATGTGTCTTGGTTGCTGGGAGAGGCGTAATCGCGGGTGCCTTGGGCATTCCATCCTCCTTCCACAACTCTGCGAGCTCGTCTGGGAAGTTGTCCTTGAGTATCTGGGCACCAAAAGCAGTCGCTGCTTCGATGAGGTGTGCGGTGTCCGGCTTGATGTGCTTGAGGCGAAGTTGCAGGGCTCGCTCTCTTCTGATGTTGGCGGACGTGAGGAACGTGCCCGCCCACGCGCGCGAATTGTCTGGGAATATGAGATATGTCTGGGTTTCGTGGGACATGTGGCGCTGATGGGAAATCATTGTCTTTTTCCTGCCATACATTTGATTTAGGTTGTCCCATACCCAAATACACAAACCGAGCTTGACTCTGTGTCGATAATCAGTCCGCAGTTCGGTAGAGAGCCTCTTGGCCATCCGTGTGTTTGATTCATACGAGACACATATTCCCAGTCGCGATAGTACCGCTATCGCACGTTTGGGTACCCTTGCTGCCATCAAGAAGTAACCGATAATCACTACATAGGTTGTTAGTACTGGCATGTGGGTAAACTGTCCTTCTTACCTTGAAGTAGATTCGCATTCTTCGTCTTCGCATAACCAAGTAAGGCAAGAGCACATGCTGCCATGAGTTCCTTATTCTTCCTGACTTTTTTCTTCTTCCCTTTCTTCTTCTTCTTTTTCTTTTTCTTCTTGATGGGGTTTCCGTTCTCATCAACGTTCTCCCAATCTCCATCCTCATCCTCATCCTCTTCCTCACTGGTATCATCCTTCCTCCTGCGCGGACGTCCCTGTGATGCTTCATCCGCTGATGATTCGCTTTCGTCGTCTGAGCCTCCGCCATCCTTGTTCTTGTCCTTTCCACCCGGTTCTGCCTTTTCGCCCATGCCCACCATTGACCCGATAATCCGCCATGTCGTTGGAGCCTTTTCTTTACAGTTGTCGATGAGGCTAGAAAACTCGAAGCCTTCCATATCCGCAGGTGTGACCTTGTCGATGGGTAACTTCCATCCCTTTATCAGTTCATCCATCTCCTCTGACATCTCCTTGGCCACCATAGGCACAATCATCCGACTCATCACAACTCCATCTTGTGACCATGCCAGCTTATGTACCTGCCTCTCCATCATTGGGTGCGTAAGCACTGCTGCCATATCCTCCTCGAATCTGTCATCTTCGATCGAAAGCTTCACCCGCTTGCCCTCCTTGGTGTGTCGTCCGCGACTGTGCGCCTGTTCAATCTGGAGACGAAATAGGTGCAGTGGGGTACCCAATCCAAGGGCGTCGAGTAGGTCAACTGCATAATCGATTCGCTTCTTGAGGTCGTCGTCGGGACTGGGGCGCGGTCGGTCGGACGGCCGAGCTGGCATTTTAGGTGTTGGGACGTCTTTTCGTCTGTCATCCCGTCCCGGCGGGCCCTACTGTCGCAAGTGGGGAATGTAGTGTCGCAGATGTGGACTGTGGTGGTTCGTCGCGAGAACGGCAGTCTCACGCCCGCACACCCAACTACCCCATGCGTGGATTTGGGACTGTTTTTGGGTGGGCTTGGCTTGCATCACTAGCGGGGTTTGGGGGGGGTTTTGACAAATTTGGCTTGGGACCCTCGGCTATCAAAATGACACCAAAAAAATGAGTTAGTCTCCAGGCCCTTGATCTGCCTTTCATTTTCACCGCCAAGTTCTGAATTTCTATCTAAAGTGGCCTAGTGCCTCTCCCATACAAATTATTTTCACCCCCCCCCTCCGCGTCCGTCCCTCCCTCTTTCTCACTATCTTGGCAACTCTCTCACAAGGGCCGGGTTTCGAGGCTACCAAGTTGAGCCTGAGGGCCTTGAATTCCAATTCCAATCTGACATGTGTCACGGGGCTGTGTATTATCTGATAGATTAGATCTCTTGGCGGAGGATACACCCGGCCTTGCTCGCTTCCTCGTTCCTCATCAATCATACTTCTGTCTTGTCTCGTCTTTTGTTTGTTCTCCTTACAGTATGGATCGCATCGAGTATCCATGATCACATCACTGAGTCACCGTCAACCGTCCACTTACAGCAGTAACCGACTTGGTTTTAGGAGATGCTGCACATTTAAATGGGCCCCCGGCCCCGAGAATTAGTTCAGCTCGAGCATGATATCTTGATTCAAGTTCTTCGTGAGCAGATCGAACTAATAAGTAGCCTGCTAATAGAAAACAACTTGAAAATACATACTTAAGTAAGTACGCATATACTTCTTAAAGTAGTAAAAATATCTTCTTACTTCTAATCAATGAGCTCATGCCAGTGAGTCGAAGTTTTCACTTAAGTACTAACTTGTGCGTGCGTTGCATCATAGTAAGCTCATAACCGACCGCGCCAAATCACCCGAGCATATATCCGAGTCGAAGAAACCGACTCAGTGCCGGCCTCATTATCGACTCCGTGGCTCTGGCGATGTGGCCTCCGTTGGGTTAGCCACATGACGATTTCGACGGAATTTTCTGAGAACATTTACTTAATATAAAGGTACATGCTACTTCACAAATCATCCACCATTCGGTCTTACATCGATCTTCCTAACCAAAGCAAAATTAACAACATAAGGCACCGAGGATTCCCGCGTGGTCACCGACAGCAGTACTAACTTGGCTATATAATTTTAGGCAGTAGTAGGCGCTTGAACAAGCTCTTTCAATAAAAATACTTAGATCACCCAACTACGAGACCATACCGTTTCCACTTACCGATAGTATAGTTAAGTAGCTAGCTAGTAGCCACCACTTATTCCGCTGAACAGGCTTCGCAACAAAATTCGACATCGGATCCGCACACGTACGTACACGTAGTAGTCTCAGCGCCGGAATGTCTTCAACAACCCTCACTCATTTTCCAAAGCCTCTCGCTCTTCTCCCAACCGAGATTCTCCACAACATCTTCATCCACCTCCCTGACCCTCACGCATACCTCGCCCTCTCTACCACCTGTCATCGCTTCCATCTCATTGCGCAGTCAGAATGCACCCGCTTGCACTTTTCATCAGAGTGGTTCAGGAGCCACTGCAACGACGTCATAGCCCCATCCATCATCAACTTCATCGTGCGGTTCATCCGCCGTCACAGCGCACAATCAGTGTTGTGCACACATCGAGACGTTTCGATGGAGAATATGCATGTACGTCGGTCGCAGCCGTACGTTGGGTGCTACGTTACCGACTACCTATCAGTCCAGGAATTCTTTTATGATGACGTTTCCGAGCATGATACCTCCTATTGGGGCATGACTACTATCTGGACGACCGAGAAAAGAAAGTCGCATTTGCAGAAACTTTCAGCATCGAGGGTTTCTGGAAGGTCTTCCAGTCGCCAGCCCTTGCCACGCCTCGATGACTTGGTGATGGACCTGGAAGACGTCGTGACCGGGTGGGATCTGGTTAGGGCTTGGCAGGAGTGCTGTAAAACAGTGCCCGGGGAGGGTACGAAGGCTAAGTTCTACGATTACTGGAAGGAAGTAAGGGATGTGCATGATTGCCAATGCGGTAGAAATGTCAAGATTAACAAGGCGAGAAGTGTCCTTCCTCGATCGAAGAAGCGGAATAGACCCATGTACAGTGAAACCGAGTTAGAGTTGATGTATGAGGCAGCAAGAAGAGAGCTTCCCGAGGAGAAGAGAAGAAAGAAGGAATAGAAAGAAGTAATGGAAAGAATGTATATAACTTAAAGACTAGTTAATACCAGCACTACCAAGTAAGCTTATAAGCGAACAGTCTTTGCGTACGACTTGGACTTAGGCTGACGGGAGTGAATTTATACGTATAAAAAGTGATGACCAAGTTTAGAGAAGGTAGTACTGTAACTGCTCGGTTGCTGCTACCATTGGATTGCGAAATTATATATAGTTCTCCTCCGGAGCTCCATGACTCTACTCCACATCGTATGATGGTACCGTGGATGAAGCGCCCACCTACTTACTTGGTAAGTAAGCTTATAAGAAGCTATTAATGAAGTTCTAAAGCCACATGTTGACCTTACTGCCAGTGATCAGCAACTATACCTGTTACAAGAGCTTGACTGCCACACAACCTCGTACATACCCAGTCAATACATGTCAATCATTGCACTTTGAGCGCGATTTGTCGAAAGATCTCAGGCATGGACAGCTTTTCACGACTCCTCCTTCGTTCCATCACAACAGACGACGAGCTTCCGCAATCACATCGAGATTTGCATACTAATATGAGTGGAGACCATCGCTTTAGTCGCCCTTCTTGCCACTTCCGGAAGCATTTTCCAATCCCTGCTCAGGTTACCCTTCTTACTAGCTAGTAGAGAGCTTCGAGCGATGATATCGATTGTTCTTTTCCACATTGGAGTTCAGTCTGCCACCGGCACGTGGAATCTCCCTTTTCCCGAACTGCCCGAGCTACCGTATAGTTTTGGAAAGCTCAGAGTATTGAGCGATCTCGCTCATATCATGGTATGTGATCCGTAGTAATCCAGCAAATAGCAATTCCCTTTCTATTTCCGAAGCAAAGACCATGGATAAACAAACAAAGGAAAGGCCATGTTTGGGTGAGTCGGAAACTAGCTGGCATTCTCATTCAGCAGCGACGGGGCATCGAGGTGGATCGACCTTCTCGCCAAGAGATTCCGAGTCCCCAAGCTCCTCACTACGTTGCTTGGGTTGTAGGTGCGGGGTGGTAGGAAAGTACGCGTACGGGACTTCGGAGCTTTCTAGGCTTGGTTAACGCCTCGACTGATGCTAGGAGAGGGGACGACCGTCATTTCAAATCTTGATCGCCAGGCTATCCATTCCCGTCCTATTTCTCGCGCCGATCTCTGAGTTTGGTGCAATGTCCGTACCATCTAGTTCGCCATGATGCCCAAACGTCGAGTTTGTTAATCGTTTGTCTCCCCCATCGCTGGAATCACTCTGAATTAGAGCAGCCAGGGTGTTGCAAGTCGACCGGAGACCATGGAGGCTGCCCATGGGGCCGAATGTGGTGGGCCGCGTCAGACAGTTCAGGGTATCGATCGAGGTTGAGGTCTCGGTCGTGATCAAGTCATCAAGAGTCGAAATGGCGGCCGAACGGTGAGTGCGAAACGTTGGATGCAATCGAAGAAGAGGTGAGAGAACATTTGATGTCGTCGCCTTGATTGTTGTAAGTACCGTATGAATCGACAGATCTTCCCAACTTTGACCATGTTTGCTTGGGTGATTTGCAACTCCGTGAGGCCTCGGAATGACTAGGGTCCATCTGTTATTGCCGAGGATTTGTGCTTCGAACTTCTTCACTGGTAAGGCGTGCTGGTGTGGTGAATAAGCAGAGTATAATGAACGAGTGCATGGGAGATGATTGAGTCGAGAATCGAGAGAAGTAGTCGAAGCGAGAAGTCATGGTCGGAGAGTTTCCGAGTCGCTTGAGATGGCAGCAGTCATACCATAGGTTCCGGTTAGCGAGCAGTAGAAAGGGAACAGGTCTGAATAAAAAGAAGGGATCATGAGGAAAGAGCTCTCACCACAAACAACAGACGTTGCTTTGTGTTGGAAGATCACGATGGTGCTGTCGGTGCATCATGATGCCAGTGATGATTATTTGCCGAGATATCGATTTTCTTGACACGCAAAGAGTCGAGAAAGTGAAACGTTAATCGGATGTTCCACACAAAGAGTCGAGAGCCGGGCCACAGTCGATCGATGGAGGAACCCAAGAGTCGAGATTCACACAAAAACGGAGTCCTCGAGGGCCCCATTTCGGCCACCAAACAGCTCTTTTTTTGGTGTATTCTGGCGCGCTCTCAACTGGTGGGTTGCAACATCTGAGGATCTGATCGTATCATGCAGCCAGCAGTCACACAGACTGGTATGTATGTTATACAATCGAAATTTTTCCTATCCATACATAAACCCCGCGGAACTTGGTTCTAACCGCCTTCTTGCCCGCTTACCCCACAGAGCCCCAACACATCAAAAGAAAACAATAACAAGTAACAAGTACACAAACTTCTCATATCCTCCTCCCCTTTTCCACCCACCCACAACACTCCTCAACAAAACACAACTGCCAGCAGCACAACACCAAAGCTCCGCCGCCTACTCTTCCTCGCTCGACATACCCTCCTCCTCCAAAATATCCCCCCCCACCACTCCCTCCATTTCCTCTTCCGACATCTCTGGTTGGGCAACAAGACTCAATATCATCCACAACACCATGCCGTCCTTTACTTCTGCCCCAGCAACTGTCAACTTGGTGTCCAGACGAACCCCTTTCATCAAGAGAATACAAGCGTCAGCGTGATGCCCAGTCACTCCCGAGAGATTTGAAAGTATTGAGGAGAGCGGCAAATTCGCATTCGTTGCACATTCGTAGGATCTTCCGGCGAGAGTCTTGACGGTGACGGTGAGCTTCCGGCCGATACTAATTCGAGAGATTAGCTTCAACCAGAGTGAGACTTGATGGAATCGCTTACCATTTCAGAACGTTAGTGGGTGAGCAGATAGACTTTCCATCAGTGATGGTCAAGGAGTCGTATGTGATGACCCATGGAGCGCTTGGAGAAGGTCGGGTGTAAACCCTTCCGACTCCAAAGCGCTCATCCTCAATGTTTCTCGACCACACAAATCGAAGAGGTCGGGAGCAATTGTCACAGGGACAGACATCAGCATCCTCCAAAACACAGCAAGGAGGGGTGACGATGTAGCGAAGAATTGGGGGAGAATTGGGGTGAGTGGGATCTAGACGACTCGTTAGGTCCTATTCCTTCCTCAGCAAAGCAGCTACCACTGCTCGCAAAGAGAGATCCGTGACAGCTTACCTGGTAACTAAGCGATCCCATCCTCATTTGTGCCCTCCGCATCGGTAGTGACATTATCCTCCTCGTTCTCCTCTGCAAGGTCGTGAAGCGCTCTGTCTACTTCCGCCTCGAGTCCGACATCGTCTTCGTCCATGGCTTGAGAGATGTGTGGTTGTGGGTACGGCGCGGGCGGGGATGAGGGTGGCGATGAGTTACTGTCAGTGCTGGCGAGAATGTGGTCGAACGGGTTGTAAGGCATCGTTGATGATAAGTTAATCGGTTCTGGTGGTAAACTCTGTGTTTCTCGCAATAACTCTGGTACTTGTCTGGGGGTATTGCTATGCAGGTGAAGGTGGCCGCGCTGCGACGTGAGTTTGGTGGGTGAGAAAGACGCGAGCTTGAGTGGTCCGCCAGGGGTCGCCAGACAGTCATGTGGCGATAACGATTGTACTTATGTAGCGGTGGTTCCTCCTTGTCTGGCCCTGGGTTCTCTCGCACTCCGTTACTGCTCAGCATCGCAATTGAGAGCATCACGATACGACAGGCTACAACCTTGCTCAAACCTCCACGTCCTCACCTCTCTTTGCAGCATCCGAAAAGAGCAGAACTCAAATCAGCAACTCCCCAGCATCACCCCGTTCCAACAACCTTCGTCTCAACGCTCCTCAATCGTACGGCAACAACCCCCAAACACCACTTCAACTCGTCCTAACAACCCCAGAATGTCGTCAATCAATCCGTCCCCGCCATCACGACATCTCCCCACCGAACTCCTCGAATTGGTCTTCATCCACCTCCCCGACCCTCACACCTACCTCACTCTCAGCACCGCCAGCCGTCATTTCCACGCAGTCGCAAACGCAAAATATACCCGCATCAACTTCGCCTCCCAATGGTTCTTCACCTACTGCGACGGAATCCATGCGCCAGAGGTGATCAACTGGATCGCTCGTTTCATCCGTCGACATTGTGGAGAGCCGCCGGCAATATGCACCCACTACGACTACAAGTTGGCGAGAAGTCGACTCAGTTCTAAGCCGAAGGTGATCCCAAATATCAGAGAACGGCTACACATTGCGAATTTGTTCTATGACACTAAATATGGGCCCGACGAATCTCTCTGGCAGTTCTCCTCTTTATGGTTTGCGAGGAGGAGGGAGAAGTTCATGACAGAGATACTTCCGCGGCGGATGGAGCTACGGGGTGAGTCTGTTGAGGACATGCCGCCGTTGGAAGAGTTGGTCTTGGATTTGGAGGATGTGGTGATGGCGTGGGACATGGTGGGAAGTTGGCAGCAGGTAGCAATCGAGGATAGAGACGATATTTGGGAGAATTTCACGGCATTTGCTTTCAACCGTTGGAGGTTTGTAAGGAAAATTCATGGATGTTTGTGTGGGAAAGAAGGGGTGCAGGTTGATGAAAAGAGGAGTATTCAGCCTCGTCCGAAGAAGCGGTGTGGGAATGCTTCCAGTGAGCGGAAAGAGGCGAGCAGGACGGATTTCAATACAAAGAGGATGAAGGCATAACAAGTACTTTAGTAGGTACTTAATATACTAGTAGTAATAGTAGCAAATTGTCCCCAGTTCTTGAAGGGCGCAAGTTTTCGCAACGCTGGAATCAAGTCAAGTTCTCGCTGCAAGCTGAATGACGCTGTGACATGTGTGGTTCAAAATTACCTTTCCAGGTCTCCCAGCGAGGCTTGGCGGCTTTAGTAGCCCTATGCTAGCGGCCATGCCCCTGTGAGTCGACATCACTCATCCCCGCAAAGCGCAACAAACCACAAGTTTGCATTTTGCAAGGTAAGCAAACCCCCACTTCTCGTGGCTAATCTTTGACATAGACTGCGGATATCAATCGATGAAGTAACGAACACCTCCCCACTCGTACTCATCAGCATTTCCAGTTTCATTTTCGGCACATCACCGCCTCCATCATGGCTTCCTTCAGTCCAACCGCGTCCGACCCAGCTTCTGTCGAGTATCCCCTCGACATCTTTGGTCAACAACCATGCCTCAACATGTACACGCCAATCGCCATGTTCTACCGCGTCGCCGACGATTCCCAACTCCATGCAGCGGTGGAAACAGTAAAAGGCGGCTTACATCAGCTGGCTCAGGCCTTTCCCTGGCTCTCCGGCCAAGTCGTCTGCGAAGGAGCGGGGCCTGACTGCAGCGGAACCTACAACATCAAACCCTACCGACCCGATATCCACCTCTTTGTGAAGGATCTTCGAGAAGACGCCAGAATCCCGCCTTTCTCCGACTTTGAAGCTGCTGAATTCCCCTTCCGCCTCGTCTCCGAAAACGACTTTTGCCCCGTCAGCGCTCTCCCGGGCGGCTTCACCCATGAGCTGATTCCAGATGGCATTATTCCCGTCTTCATTCTCCAAGTCAACTTCATCCGTGGTGGCTTGGTCATCACGCCGATGGGGCATCACCAAGCCCTCGACGGCACAGGCTACGGCATCGTTCTCTCTCTCCTCGACAAGGCCTGCCGAAATGAGCCCTTCACCGAAGAAGAACTCACCTCCCTCAACAACATCGACCGCACCACCATCCTCCCCACTCTCCCCAGCCTCGACATCTCCAATTCCGCCCTAAAGTACCAGCTCCGCCCATCAACCTCCACCGGCCCGCTCGCCCCATGCGCCCCAGCAGTAGAGTCCTGGGAATCGCCCGAAGAATGCAGCTGGACCTACTTCACCTTCTCCCCAACCTCAATCGCCTCACTCAAAGCCCTTGCCTCAACCTCGCTCTCCCCCACAACCCCATACATTACCACCGACGACGCCCTAACCGCCTTCATAACCCATCACATTTTCCTCTCCCGTGTCCCACGACTTTCCGATCAAACCGTTGCGCTATGTCGTGCAATCTCCATCCGCTCTGCCCTCGGTATTCCCAAACTGTATCCGGGAATGGCTCACCACATGAGCTACCTCCCTCTCTCCCTCCCTCCACCCCCATTTCCCGAAATGGCCGTCAACCTCCGCTCGCTCCTCAACGATACCGATACCATCCGCGCCAATGCTGCAGCTCTGGCCACACTCTTCACCACCTCCGCCGATAAAAACGTAGCGACATTCACAGCCGGTTGTGATATGACGAAAGACCTTATGCTTAGCAGTTGGGCAGGAATGCCCTGCTACGGGATGGATCTAGGGATGGGACTGGGGAAGCCGGTGGGTGTGAGGAGGCCACGCTTCTTTGGGGTGGAGGGACTGCTGTTTATTATGCCAAAGAGGGAGGATGGGGAAACTGTTGTTGCGGTTTGCTTGAGAGGGGAGGATTTGGAAAGGCTAAGGAGGAATCAGGAGTGGAGCGGATTGGCGAGGGAGATTGGATAGAGGTTGATGGAAGGGGAAAGGGGAGGTTGGAGTGATGGGAGTGGATGGGTTGTATGGCGGATATGGAAGGCTAGTTGTTCAGGGTTGCAAATACGGGACAAGTGAAAAGTGATGACTTTCTGAGCATCGAAGGAGCTGTAGCTCAGTGGTAGAGTATGGGATTGCAGTTCATCAATGACCATCCTAGGGTCCGTGGTTCAAACCCGCGTAGCTCCTTCCTTTTGCCGATGGTTGGATGGTTGTATCGTCACAGCTTCGGAACGGAACGGGGTGAGGATTTGGTTTGGAGCCCTAAGAGCATGAATAGGAGCTGTAGCTCAGTGGTAGAGTATGGGATTGCAGTTATACACCGAATATCCCAGGGTCCGTGGTTCAAACCCGCGTAGCTCCTTATTTTGCTCACTTTCAGAGCACGGTCGTGTCAATCTACAGTCCTTTTGTTTAGTTCGATCCGAGCGATTGACGTCATTTCTGCTGACGATAGTCAACCTACATCTGTCACTGCTTTATCCATCCGAGTCGCAAGCCCATACGACTACAGTCTACATCGTACGCCCCAACGACTGGAGCATCCATTTCCTCCCCATCTTACGAAGTCCGCCGTCTCTATTGTCTTAGCTTCCTTATTACTGGAGTGGCTGGATCGAATTGCATTGAAGGCGAAGTTCTCATGTGTGCATGAAATCGAGGGTTGATGGAAACGGACAACAGTGGGCCGGGAGGATTCCGTGGTTGCTAGGGGGATGGGATGTTGATGGAAGTCATGAGACTGCCGAATCGAGAAATAGCTGGTGAGACGCCCTGTTTCCTCTGCTTGCGCTGGATGCTAACATTGCAAGAACAGGGGATGGATGCGCAGCAGCTATATTTGATGTATCGAAGCCTGAATTGCTTTGTGGGAGCTTGTACTGACTGGAATGAGCTGCTTTCGGCGCTGCATTTCAGAATGTCTTCGGGAAAGACAAGGGCAGCGACTCGTCTCATAGCTGCATGAGTGCGACGAATAATTTTTTTCAGTTTTACAAACACCCTACTCTCATGGCATAATACTGATCGCTTCATATTCATGTCTACCAATTTTCCAGTCCGCACATGTCTGTACGGATGAATGAGAATCCATCAAGGTGAGGTCGTTCCTGCCGCTTCAACTCATCGGTGGCTTACTAACGCCTTGGCAGCCTCCTCTCCTTCCTTCCTTTGTTCTCTCGCCTTCTCTCCATGTTTGCGCCGCAAACTTTTCACCTGAGGCCCCGCACAATTGGGTAGGAGAGATGGGCCTCCTTCCTTCGTTGTTTGGACACCTTTCTTGCTCTTTTTAACGTTCTTTCCTTCGTTCCGCAACACTCCTCACCTCTCTCACCACTCCACTCTACATTCACCACCACCCTTCTTCTTTGTTTGCATTGCAAGCTTTTCACTCACGACGACTACGACGACACAAACCTACGGAAACACACTCTTCTCGTCGACTACTTTTCATCTTCAACGTTGTTGTTACCCTTTTGCTTCTTTCTGTTCCCTAGCACCAGTCTGCTGAGGAGCTTCCTTGATACACCGTCTTCTCCGCCTTTGGCTCAATTCCTCTTCTACATTTTGCAAGTCGTCGATAATTCGGTGCTTGCTTCCTTCAAATATCTTTTCCCTCAGCAGTCGAGAACCACAAAACCCTTGGTGGCAACGAGTCTACATTGTCTAGACCGAGCCCATCAGCACCGTCTACATTGTCCTTTCGCTGCTCGGTCCTACGGAATCATCAAAAACTCCAGCACGCCAACGAATCCTTCTCTACATCGTCTACAAGGCCGTCTTTGAGAAGTTTGATCTTTTGCGGAGACAGTTCCCAATTGCTCGTCTTACGCCCTCAATCTGAAGCTGAATCTTTGCGAGACAGTTGCTACTCTTTGGAGGTGTGTCTTCTCTTCCTATCTGCTCCCATGACAAAACGGCCATTGGGCTTGTTTGACAACTTCATGAACAATGTTCACTGACTGTTCGTTCCTTTAGGTTGTTTCGTTCATTGCTAGTTGTCGGTCATTCCTACACTGCTTTTACAGAGGATACGACCAGCACCGTTATCTTGTTTCTATCCGATCTTGAGGAGCTGCATTGCCTGAGGGAATACTTTTGTCCATCTCTGTTGTACTCAAGGTTAGTTGTGATTGAGGCTTTTGAACTCCAACTGAGCAACAACGGCTAACTCTTGGCTTTCTCAGAGCTGCTTTCGGAATCCGTCGTTTTCCGTGCACTAGTGAACTCTACAATACAGCCAACGTCCTTCAAAACAAAAGGTATGTACGACTTATAATTCTCTGTTTGCGCCTTTTGCGGTGGTGCAGTGCTGTGATGGAACTCTGAGGTTCTGCGCACCAAGGCAGAGCTACATTTGTTCAAGCTTGGGATACTGTATTCTAACTTGCAACTGTGTACAGATCCAACTAGTCCCTTGCTCACCTCTCTCGAAATTCCAAAAGCTCTTGTACGAGTCGAGCAGAAACCGCCAGATGTTCCTCAAGATGACTTCGTTCTTTCTGATTATTTGGGCTGTTCTGGTATTGCAAGTGTTTTGCCAGAGAGACGAGAAAGCAGGTGCTGGAAAGTTCAACACTTTCTTCGAAGATGTAATTATGCAACTTGTTGGAGGTGGGATGACTGCTAACATATGCCTAGGTCCCGGTGAGCACCGCTGATAATCTCGTGTACTCGAATTGTCCGGCCTTGCCAACTGCAATTCAGCTCGACATTTTCGACTCGCGCCAGCTCGCCAGAAATGTTTTCCAATGCTTAAAAATTCGACTTCCTCGTGGTGATAACGGCAAGTTTGCTGATATTGCCGTTATGGTTATCGCGCCAAAGGAAGTGAAAGAAACTCACCCTCTCTACGCCGGACCCCTAATGCTCGTAGCTGGCGGCCCAGGCGCTACCGGTTTCAAGATGGTCCTACAGCTCCAGATGTATCGATTCTTACGCGAACTCGCCCCCTATCACTCGATCGTCGCCGTGGATCCGGCCGGAGTGCATTCGAGCGGCCCGAATACCGACTGCTTCGCAAACGCTTGGGATTCTTTGATTAACGAGATCGGAGAATCTGACCGTCAAACAACCGTCCCAGATTCGGAAAAGGCGGCTGAGAAGCTCTTCAACTACTGGGTGACGATTGGAAAGAAGTGCACAGAAAACCTCGATCCGGAAGATGTCAGGTACTTGGGAGCCGTTCAAAGCGCAAAAGATTTCCGAGCCATTTCCAGAGCCATTCGAGTTTCCAAGGGTCTATCAGCTGAAGGCCTGAGCTTTTATGCTCGGTCATGGGGTGGTCTGGTGGGAATGTCTCTAGCACAGCAATTCCCTCAAGAGATAAAGCATGGCCTGATTGAATGTAAGTACTTTCAATACCATTTCTTGCAGGAAGTGGGAAGCTTTCCATTTGAACAGTACTAATATATTAGCAGCAACCAAACACATCGCGTCTTCGCTTTCTCATACCTGGTACTACCGTGCTCAGATGGTTGACTACGAGGAATCTCTAGAAGCGTTCTACTTCCTTTGCGCCAATGGCAAGACCTATGATGAAGGCGGATGCCGGTTGAAGGATGGAAAGAACAAAACGCCTTTAAAGATCAAGACTCGCGTCGAGAAGATTTTGTCCGATTTCAAGACGAAGGAAAAAGCAGGAAAGAAGTTCTTCAACTCTGCCGATCGGACGAGATACACCACTTTCAATCAGTTCACCACGCTGTTGTACAATGCTCTACGCAGCCCTCAAAACCACTTCGTCTGTCTCTCCGAAATACTCTGGGAAATGGAAAATAGCTCCACCATCACACCAAGAGTGCCGTCTTCTTGCTATAATAGCTGGAGTCAAATGCACAGTTGGACAGGAAACACTAGGCTTATAGAGGACATCAAACTGGATAAGGCATCTCGAAACGAGCGTTACTTTTCTCCAATCGAGGTACAAAAAGGATTTGGTTTTGATACGGAAGCAAAGCTCCTCGTCAATTGTGGTGATTGTGTGTGGTTTGGTGCAGATAGGAGCGCTGCTGGCATTCAGGATGTTTTTTCACATGCCCAGAACTTCAATGATCTTGCTGCAAGAACCCATCTCGGAAATTGGGTTTCCTGCGTTGGATACATGGGTCGCTCGGCTGAGCAGCTTCCTGCTCCACTACCAGTAACAGAGACAAAGTCAACAATGATCTTCATCACAAACGAGCTCGATCCGACTACACCAAAAGCATTGTATGTATATCGCCTTTTTGCTGTCATCAACAGTACTAAAATTTGGCTTCAGCACCCTGGAGAGCAAGCAATACTTCAGCAATTCTGTGCTTATCACCCAAGAGTCCGTAGGAGTAGGTTTTCTTTACATTGTCTCTCTTCCCTTCACTGCTAACGATCTTCCGATCAACTTGAAGCACACCGTGCTTTCCAGTATCCAGGACGACGCTGTTAAGGATTGCATCATCCAACCGCTCAAAACTTACTTCAGAACGGGAGCCGCACCGAGGACTGATCTGATCTGCGAGGCAAAGAGGAACCCCTTCGGTTCTCCTGCACCGTACCGCCGCCAAACAGCTCGCAATAACTCGCCAACGGCCGAAGAAGAGCAGGACGACCAGGAATCAGAAGAAGAAAACGACCAGGTATCAGAAGAAGAGGAAGATGGCATTCCATTGGATCGAGAGTTCTAGGACGGTGCTGTGTTGTTCTGGCCTATCAAGGAAGATGGTATTCCAGTGGACCGAGAGTCCTGGTATGGTGCTGTTGCTATTCTTTTCGTGCTATCAATGCGCAGAGCTATGATGGGTTTTGTCTAGCACACATTTTTTATCACTGTTCGTGCCAGGTGTGGTGTTGCTAAGATTCCACTTTTTGCTTTTACGTTCTAGTACTTTTATCTGCGTCACCTCTCTTGGGATGTTAATGTTTCCATCATTTTCTCGGTTTTTGTTATATGAGCAAGGTTTCGAAAACTATGGTTGATGCTGGAAGGCTAACCATGCTTCATACAAACCGGTGGTTTATGTTTTCTTGATATCCCCTCGACCTGCCTTGTTTGGGATTGGGGATTGATAGGGTTTGTAATATGGTCAAACGGTTAGGCGAGATGGATTATGGGTGATTTCGGGGTAGTATGGCATGGATATGGTTTACTTGTTCTTTTTTTATGCACATTCTGCCTCCAGGTCTGTTAGCCAAATATCACTAGACTTTGTTTAACCTTGACTCTGATCACTGCGCATCCACCTTCTACTTTCACTCATATCATGCCCACACTACATTTCCTGAAAATTTCTGTCCTGCTGAGACCAAGCCATTCATAGCAGTTATATATGCTATGCCTCTTCCATCATCACTTCATGTTTTCATACTCATCACCTTCAATCTTGGATGACTCCGAGCTGAAGCTTTCTTCCCAAAGGTCTTCCTTATACTGGGAGCACTCTTTGCGGCAAACATTGTCCACCCAGTGCTGGAAATCATCCAAGAGTGGGCTCGGCCACCCCTCATCTAGAAGCTGCTTGTACCCATCGTACACTTCATATATATCCAGGCCTTCACAAGCCGGTGGCGCAAACATTAACTCGTTCGAGTGGTATACAACGCTGGGCCCGGGCAAGCCAGTTTTACGATAACCCCATTTCCAAGTCAGATCGTTGTCATTTCCGCATGTTTGCCAGACTCTCCACATCCAGTAGTTCGAGAATTCCGATCCAGGGTGAAGTGTCCGTGGCTCGATGTCGAAAGCACGAGGTGATGCATCGGTATAGGCCAGCGGATATTCCGATTCTGTAGTTGCATCAAGCTCAGAAAGTTCAAGGCATATGCACTCTGCCAAACCATCAGTATGAGTCCGCTGTAGCATGTACTCCAACAAAACCCAATCACCATCACCATCATCATCAAACATTAAACTACCGCTCCGTTCATCTCCAACTTACCTCGTACCCGACTTGCCTGCATCCTCGGCTCACGAAATCTATACCCATCCAAGCACTTCCAGAATTGCTCTCTCCCAACCCCCACACGCCCACTATACTCAGGATACGTCTTGTAGAACCAAATCACATACTGCAGCTCCTGCAGCGCAATCCTATCATCCTCCCCCGTCTCTGCATGGCCCACCGGCACCTCACCAACGGCCTTCCCCGCCTGGCAGTTTAGCAAGCTGATCGGGCTGTTGTATGTAAGCGCCATCATTGTGCCGGGGCCATCAGCGTCTGAGTCCACGTTGCGGGCTACATAGTCGCCGTGGAAGTAGTCCTCCCGCTCGACTGGGAGGATTTGGTGAGGCAGGGGTCCGCCTTTGTCGCCCGTGCGCGAATTGCCCCGGACGAAGCCGTAGATGGGAGGATGTTCGGCGAAGGGGAGTGCTTCGGAATGGTCGGGGGTGAAGATCTTGGTGGGGGATTGAGGGTCGGGGGAGATGGAGGGGGAGGGGGAAGGGGAGTTGCGGTTGATGGAGTCGGGGGTGTCGTAGGCTAGGAGGGGGATTAGGATTACGGCGTAGAGCGTTTCGCGCATGGTTGGAGGCGGGGGATGGATGAGATGGTGTGGAATGCTTGGGGGATGGAGGCTTTGAGGACATTTCGAGCGAATGCGTCATGGCGGTGGTTCCCTGGGAATGTTAGCTGGGTCTCCAGACTAAGATTTGCTGCAAGGTTAATTACCTCTGCGACTCAGTTCCATGGCTGCACGATGTTGTTGAGGAGTCTGGAATGGGGCGTTGAGGTTTCTGGATACCTGTGGCGCTTGTGGCTGGTGCTAGTTAGGTTAGCGTACGATAAGGTGCGGCTCTGCGATAAGATGGAGTGACGAGGCTTCGGGCTGCTGCGCTTCGACTGACCAAACACCAACACGCTGGAGCTCAGCACCACCAATGGTTGCGAGTTTGACAGTTGCAATTGGGGCTTACGATGGCGTTATCGCGGCGATATGGGTATAAGATTGTTGTGGATTCCTGGGTAGGGCACTCTTTTGCACTTTGGTTCTTGGAGAATGGTGAGGAGCGGAAACTGACGATGCCAGAGTGGACGAGCTTTCAGTGTTTTACGAGTCTAGGAACGGTCAAACATGGTGATGGATATGGCGACTCGGTCTACGTCACAGTATAAGCTGGCAGACTCACTTGACGGATCAATGCGAATCTCACGACATCCTTCTTCGACCTCGGCTCTGGCTTCACCATCCTACCGACAGCAAAGCGAATCAGGAAATCAACGATCATTGTCTATGGAAGATGCTCGTTTTCTATCACCGTTGCATCGACAACAACAACAAGCCTCGCCAGTGCAAATCAGGTTGGTGTGGGAGTTGAAAGCATCGGGCCGACTGCGAAGCGAGCGAGACCGACCGAAAGATCCACCACAGAGACCCATCTCGGTTAGAACAAACGCATGCTGGAAGGCTTCCCATTCGATCAACAGTTGAGAGTATGGATGGAATAATACGAGCCTGGAGATGCACTGGTTATCATCACGTAACATGAGATGTAGGGCCTGAGCCCTGCAGCTTGGAGCTTCTCGGCCGGTTTGGACAGCAGAGTCGACATGTCGAGATGGGGTGCTGTCAGTGCTGGTCAATGGGGTTTCGGGTGTTGGGAATTGTCTAGAACTCAGGATGGAATTGCGGTACTCAACGGTATGTCGACTCCTTCTTTCCTTATTCCTTTCTGTGGTTCTCTCAACTGATACATTGTAGGCGAAACTTTCTCTACACTCGACGGGCTGAGTAGCTTGCCAGCACAGCATTGAAACGACCACCTCCGCAAGCATAGATCTCACCACGCCGTGTTTCTTCTTCAGCCCAGGCTTATGCTGCACCCCAGGCGCAAATCTTCCCCGCATTCCAATGCTACATTTGGAACATGCCTTACGACGTCAGACACACGAGGCGAGGAGGAGGATCGACCTTGGCTGCGGCTGATTGGGCGGTTCTTGTGTTCATTGTGGAACGTGGGACAACACAACACATTGCTGCAACCACACACCATTCGACTGTATGAATATCGGACGGGAGGATTCCACTTGACTGCGGGTGTGGATGGAGGATCGGATGGAATGCAAGCACCGTTGGAGGCTTTGTTGCTAAAAATGAACTAGTCGTGTGTATGGTTCGGCTCTGAGCTTTGCATTGTCGGATTGCCCGTTTGGT
Source organism: Ascobolus immersus RN42 (assembly GCA_003788565.2). Lineage (NCBI taxonomy): Eukaryota > Fungi > Ascomycota > Pezizomycetes > Pezizales > Ascobolaceae > Ascobolus > Ascobolus immersus. The sequence continues at coordinate 14,653 of ML119919.1, read as the reverse complement.
GGGTTGGGGGCTTTCGGTTGAGAGTTTGAAGGCTGCTGGGCTCGAGAATGGCATGATGTAAGGCTCCTATCATATTACATTCGATATCAATAACTGATGTGAATAGAGCCTACGTTCCATCCCAACTCCGTTGTACCTCCAATGCAGTTATCCTCCAGAGCCACCGTTCGGGCCTTCTTTTACCTGGATATGACTGACCGCCTCATGGCTCACTACATACACCGTTGACGTCTTACCTCACCTGTGGAGAAGGCATGCCCCATGGTTATTACGGCAAAGCTTATGTTACACTTCCACCTGGACTATGCATGGCCCCAAGAGTGCCACGGTAATGCTTATTGCCGGTTCATTGGGCGATGCATAGGGCATAGACCTCGCTAAGCTTCAGGGCTGCAGATTTACAGGTGACTTGCCAATTCGAGATCGTCTTCAGGCATTACATACTGACGCGAGACTATAGATCATGCTTGCTTTTGGCATAGAAGGTTCCCGTCCGAGAGGTGCAGAGATGCATCAGGCTGGCGGGTTGCGGTGAGTCTGAAGCGTTGTATGTACCTTCTGGTGCAACTTACTACCTGTTTTGTACCGCTCAACTATTCATCGAGGACTGGCTCGGTTACTGAGGAGGCCTGGAGGAGCACTGGGTCTGCCCCAATATGGACTCTTCGGTGATGTCAGGCACAAGAATGCCAACGCTTGTCAGGTTTACCGGCCGATATCAGCTTCTCCTCGAGGGACGTCTCACTTCCATGAAGGCCAATTCCTGACGTTACTGAGCAAATTGGGTGCATTTTGACATTAGTCTGGACTTGCTTTCCCTCAGAATTTCTGCCGTATGCAGACACATACTTGGCGCATTTGGACTCCGACCTGCATGGAATGGACTGCCTCCGAGGCTCATGCTTTAGAATATCAGCTCTACAGCAAAGCACTCTAGATAAATACCGACCTCTCGCCCTCCATATTTTCCTTCCTCATCCTCAACACAGAAAACATCTTCTACAATCACACAACACAATCGCTACTTATACACTCTCACATCAACCTTTAGTCTTTACTCTTCACACTTTCAAAATGCAATATCTCACCTTCGTTCTTGCCGCTCTCACCACTCTCGCTGCTGCCACTCCCATGCCAGAGGCAGTCCAAGAGCGCGGTGTCATTTACTGCGGCTCCCAACCCTACTACCCCGAGGCAGTAAGTCTTCCTACTCCCTCTTTGTTGAAGCACCGCTTCTAACACGACATCTAGTACACTTGCTACAAGCAAAACAACAACCTCCTCTGCCCAATCCTCAGCGGCACCATCTACCAACCATGCGGCAAGGCCTGCTTCAACCCCTCCGACTACGGCTGCACCAACGGTCAGCTCGTCCCAGTCGGAAAGTGTAACGGCCAGGTCTATGACAAGAACTCGGTATGCTCTCCTTGATGCCCTTGTTAATACTGTGATGCTAATTCTGGATAGTATGTCTGCGCCAATGGCAACCAGCTCTGCCCTAAGGCTGCTCCAAATGCTTGTGGCAAGGCTTGCTTCGATTCCAAGCATTACTGGTGCAAGAACGGTGTCTTGCAGCAGAAGTAAGCTCAAAAAAGGGATGGAGGTGATGGAGTGGTAGTTGCTTGATGGAAAGGCGTTCTTGTGGCTTTGCGTTGCTGGTATTAGCTTGCGATGAGCTTCTTCCGTCGATCAGCTGCTTTCTCATCTGCTGCTCTTCTTTCTCGACTTGGCTTTGTTCTATGCACTGATACGATGTTTTACATGCTTCCCTTTGGTTTCTTTCTTCTTCTTGCATCTTTCGGTTGCTTTCACATTCGGTCCTTATAGAGATGGCTTGCATTGGTTATGTTTGGTTCTGCTTCCTCGATGAGGTTATTACGATCCTTTGGTGGCTCACAGGTCACACTAATGATAATACTTTGATACCCAAACTTGATGTTCATTCTGTTCATTATTCGTTACGCCGTTACTCCATGTGAAGCGATTATGTATGTACTGCCAATCCCCAGCCCTGCCGACTCCTTCTAGTTCCTGCCGAGTCTTTGAATTCCAGCCCCACTTCGTCCTGCCCTTCTCTGCTTAACCTTCAACTTCTTCAACTCCTTCACATCGTTCTTCTTAACATGCTCCACAACCTCCGCAGCCTTCCCTTCCGGAATCTCGACCAACACCTCCATTCCATCCTCATCAGTATACACCGCCGTGTCAAACTGTCTACACTCCTTCTCGGAGCCCTCACTGGCACCCGACACCGGCTCCAACGATCGCCTACCAAATCCCGGAATACACCTATAAGGCTTCGCCGAATGAACTACACACCATTAGCCTTCAACCCACATCTTCGGAAATCCTCAACGTACTAGGGGTGTTAATCAGATGGAGGCACACATTCTCCCCCACCGGCAACGTTGTACCGGTGAAATGCTCGCCCTCCGGGCAGTTGGGGTAGTCGTGGATCCACACGCCATAACAGTCAAAGTTACTGGTATTCTCGACGATCATGCCTGCCATACCGGCGGGCGGTGTGCAGCAGGCGTAGCTGGGCATGTTGGAGCAGCCGGCGTAGGCGTAGCCGACGCCGCAGCCTTGGTCGGGGAGGTTAGGGAACATCCAGACTGTGAAGGCGTTGGCCGTGGTGGCCAGGGTGACGAGTGAGGCGAGGCGGAGGAAGTTCATGGTGAGGATGGACGTTGAGATGGTTGGTTGGTGAGGTTGGTATGGGGTGGAGATGCGGGTGCTGGATGCTGGGTGTGGGTTGAGGAATTGTGGATTTGACCAGGCTTTATAGCAATGTCTTGACGAACAGGTGGGTGGTGGTGGTTCGATACGTCTCGCATGGCTGCATCCCCGCCAACGGGTCCCACCCTCGAGCCTCGCCATCCCGTCCCAAACCTTGAAAGAAAGTCAACACTTGCAGAATCCTCCCCAGCGCAATTCTGCAGCACAACTCACACATCACACCCATCGCCGCAACGCACCAATCACCGTGCCCGCGCCAAACCTCAACGAACAAGTCCCAAGTCCCGCCCGCATTGGCGGCAATTGGCACTGCTGTGCCTCCAGCACCATCGCAAGGCTAAGAGAACACTTGCATAGACGCCGTGGGATAAGCGCGCACACCTTGCCTGGAAGAGGGGATTAGGCGGGAGACTAGCCTGGATGGGGTGGGCCGTAGGTACGGATGCCCCCACGCGCCCGGATCTCGGATGCGGATGGGGAGTCCGTGGGTACTGCAGACTAAGGTTGGCGAAACCGGGTTTGGGCGGGATTGTGCTGGGGTTGGGGTCGGCTGTTGCGATGGTGGTGGTGCGTTGCTGGAGGGGTGGAGGCTAGTAGTGTGGGCAAGTTGAGGACCGTGCTGTTGGGGGAGGTTGACCAGTTGAGGTAATGGCAGGATGCGGAGTTGGTCAGATTGAAGAGGTAGTTGATTGGTGCGATGTATGCTAGCCCTTCCCAATCTCTTAACTCATCATTTACTTCTTCAAACCCTCCGAGCCTGTAAGCTGCTAGAGTACTTGGTGGTGAAGCCGCGCACACCTAGAAGCCGCGCACTTTATTGCAGCAGTAGCATTCTGGTGGAATTGAGGATCTGATTGAAGCCGCTTGAAGGATTTTAAATTTGACCACAGCTCCAGTGACCAAAGGTGCGCGGCTTCTATGGTTGCGCGGCTTCACCACCAAGTACTCTAAATACTTGTAGGTACTCGAGTCGCTAGAAACGCCAAATTCTGTTGCGGAATACTATAAAGTCCCTGGTGAGCTCATATAACGAAGCCTTGAGCGAAGCCATCGTGCCCGGGCCTTGACCGAGGAAACGCGACAATAACTCTTCATGCTCCTCCCATTGATACTCGGATACGACGCCTAGCTTAAGCACTGGCCACTCTGTGCCATATTCCCTTGCTTCAACTTTCGTTAAGGCCTGTAGAGGCGCATACTGTTGGACGGTTCTCTGAAAAGTCCTAATTGGCGCTTCATAGTCGCTCTGTACCGGGAGCTCGTACTGGCAGCATAGGATTAGGACACGCCTCCAAGGCTCAAGAAGCTGGTTGTAAAAATGCACTCTGGCATCGACAGCTGGTGTTTCTGGACCCAATACAGGCGGGTACAGCTCAAGTGAGACCGGAATGAAGTTTATCTGCGGGTTGCGGTTTGTACCAGTCGACAGAACCACGTCAGCCGACCACACAGCTGGGGTCAGAGGGGAAAGCAATTGAACCTGAGGGTTAATATGCTGATAAACGCTCGGGAAAAGTGAATATTGTATGCGAATACTCTCCATGTCTGTGTTTTCGTGACACTGTACTGATTCCATTGTAAAATTGTCAAGTTTGCAGATTGCGGCAAGCCACTCGGGCCGTTTCATGGGTATTATTGTCCGCACAACAGTCTCAGAGGTCTTCAAGTCGTATAAGAAGATTTCCAGCCCCGCAACAGGCGCGTTTGGAGCTGTTGGCCCTCGGACTACGGCGAATGATCTCTTAGAGAAATGAAGCGCTTCTGAGGGTAGAAGAATCCGAACGCTTCCATCTGGACAGACTGGTTTTCGTCCCCAAGTGATGAGGCCGGTAAGAACATTCTGGAACTCAGGAAACCTCCCTCCCAATCTATCAGTAGCCAGATATACCATGCCATATTGTTCTGCAACATCCCTCGGCACGTTCTGAAGTTCAATAGATTCTGACTTTGTAGTACAGATGGCAGCACCATCTTGTTGCACATATGTTCGCCCTGTGCCCTGTACTTTTATCTCGCCGGCCAGTCCGTTATCTCTGAAATTTGTCCGCCACCTGACGTTTCCCGTCCTTAAATCAAGAGCAAAATAGGCCGGGTCGCCAACTAAGCATACTGGCCCTGGAGAGTGGTTATCAGGTTTAGACCGACGAGAAAGTACGACAAGAGAGTCCTGTGGAATCGTCTTTATAACTGAGAATTCCAACGAACGATTACAGGCAATGCAGTAGTGCTGTTGAACCTGTGTACTGAAGATGTTGTCGAGATTCCACTCAACTTGTCCGTGCCAGTCCCATCCCTTTTCTTCTGTACCTTCTATGTAGCGAATAAATCGTCCGTTTCGATTTAGAAGCTCCAGCTGGTAAATACGTTGGTCGAAGCGGCGAACAGAAAGATAAGAGCAGAGTCCGTCTGCGTCGCGTTTTGGAGGTAGACGAAATGAACTGGGATGGTCAAGTTCAGATAATGTTGAAAAGTTTATTGGCTTCTGTCTTTTCGCTACTATCAGTTAGCTTCAATCACTGGCAGCTTGCGACAGCAGTCACTGAAAAAGTTGCGTACCTTGAAGATAAAAAGCTCGAACCAAATCAGCTTCACAACAATGCTTGGCTTTAATTGTGTTTCTTGTCGAGATATCCAACTGCGGTAGGCGGACTGATACGCAATATGCCATGAAGTGCGTTTTCCATGCCTGCGACACCCGAAAGCAGATGAGCAAATCTTCGTTTGATAGATACGAAAGAACCATGTGGCATAGCTCTTTGGGCAAGAAGGAAATGAAGCCGGATTTGGTGGCCATCGTTGATCGATCGATCTGCAGACTCTGACCTAATCACATTAGTAATTCCAAAGTCAGATGTATCAGGGTTGATGTCCACTCACTGCCTCGAAGTTTACCGTTTGGTGCGCTGGAATTGCCAGACCGATTGCGTTGTTGAAAAATCGGGTTGGTTGGACGAGCTGAAGAATTTTTTTTGCTGGGAACCAATGAGCACATTTGGACCTGAGGCGTTGCTCGAATTCGCGAAGAAGTACGATGTTCCGTGGAGATCGTACAGTGTGGTAGACACTAAGAGCGTAATTACAATGTATGAACTCGAGAAGATGATCTCTACTAGTTGGGTTCCGAGTCGCTTAATGTTTTCCCAGGTTTCGATTATGTTGTCAGTTCAGAAGCTTCAGTTTCCGAAAGAACATTTATGACCACTTGTGTCATCGTCCAACTGGGTAAGGCGTCTGGCAAAGAGACATCTGAAGAAGAGAGTTGGTCTGTATAGAACTCACGTGATGACTGCGAGTAGGGGTTGACGGATCGCGAGAACGACTTTGATGCTGATGACAGATGATCGATGTAGGGGTTAACGTTATGGTGGTATGAAGAGGCTGAGATAATTCAGAAACCTGATCCGTACCGACTCTTGGGTAACAGCGAAGGATGTCATTGTGAGATCGTGAAGGGTTCGCAGGTTCGAAGTCAAGTTAAGTCATGGACTACGAGTATGAATACCATTACTACTTAGTACAAGTTGAAATATATATCCGCTGCATCTTACACAGCATAGTATAAACGATTTACTGCCTTGCATCAGTAAGCCTTAAGGGTGCACACAAGAACACACATCTAATTAGTCAGTATTGGTGCGAAGGTGGAAAGTTTGGGCGGTCCGATACCGGTGCCAGTGGTGGGGTACATTTAAAGCGAATCCGAAATCGATAAAGACGGAAGAGAACTTCCCTGGGGTAGGAGCATTAACATACTAAGTAATATGGAACTCCGTACATCTGCCTATTGAATTCAGCCTTCCAGACTCGGGCTATTGATGGAGTACGCAGCACACCGGTACCACTTTGCTGGTCCATCCGGAAACAAATCGTAGTCTGGTCATATATATTGTATAGCAATAACCTGCATCAATCATCGGGTATAGTGTAGTGGCTATCATTTGCGACTCTCATTCTAAGTGGATTTCTACTTGGGATCTCGCAAGACCCGGGTTCAATTCCCGGTATCCGAATCAACGTTTATTTTTTATTTTTCCTAAACGACGCCGTTGGGGAGCCTCCTGAGCGAGACATTGGATAGCTACATATGTATCACGTTGCCTCGAATTTTTTTGCTTCGCTTCTTCCACTCCAAGACAAACTCCACGATAAACCAAGATTTTGCAGCACATAGCTATGCATAGAGAACACAGTTAACTGTTACAGCTCGAAGTTACTTTCTATTGCCTTGGAGGCCAGAAAGCTTCACCATTTGAATTCCATCCGAGGCGAAACTAGGCAGCCATGGCCCGCCAAGAGCAGAGGCCTGGTCCGAAGGCACGCTTACTAACATTCCCCACCTATGACGTCTACGTGTTTGTTGACCACCACCACAACAACTCCCTTGAGCGATGGGAGACGTAACAGCAATGAATTGTCGTAAGTTTTCTCCCTATGCAAAAAACACAGAAACTGATGCGCAAATAAGGTACAAGATCAAATAAAGGCAAAATTCCAGGCCAATTATCTCGAACCGGTCCCGCGATCCCACAGCATGTACCTCATGAGCCTTGTCGTTGTCACCACGGTTGCGCCCAACGACTCCGCATCAAGCCACGCGGCCACGCTTATGTACTCCAAACTTTATAGGAGACACAACCTGATGCATCAATGCCCATTCGACGTTAGCCAGCGTTCCACTTCGATTTCGTTGCCGCAGGTACAAGCTGTGAGTCCTGAGCATGCAACAATGCTTCATGAATTCAGCTACGGCCGGCTTCGTCTACATCTATAGCGCCTCACTCTCTCGAAAGGAATGCCGAATTCATACAGCCCTGGAACAAGCCTTGTTTATTAGAACGAAGCTATGTACATATGTACTGCGCGACGAGTTGCTGCATGAACTTGTGGACATGCATGAACTCTGCACGAACCCGATGCGCATCGCTTTGCACCAATCAGTGAGTTGGCAGCCGGTTCTCGATCGATTCTTCAGTTTCAACTTTTCTTTTTTAATCCTGCCTTATCTTCTATCTGCTAACTTCCCTCAGGAATCCTTGTGATTGCGGTGCCGGTTCCTTTACGCCCAATCTTGCCAAGTCCACCTCGCCACTGGCACTTTCGCATGTCTCAGGTCAGACCAAACTGTAAAGCCACTGGCAGTCATGCCGGTACAGTATTGATGCTCGCCTGTACAAGTACATCCTTTACTTCATCCTTCAGTTTATGGTATCCTGATTCTAACAAACTTCGCAGTCGAGCTGGCACTATTCATATGAACCGATAACCCCGATTCGGTCAAGCTCCAAGAAGAACATTCACCGCCCAACTCCGTTACAAAAGGAACGCTCCACCCCCATGAATTCCGGTATCATGGTTCGACTTCGACAGAGCTCTGTTCTTCTATTCTTCTTCCTGATACTTGTCCTGAACGAACATGGGGGATATGCCGCAGATTGTGCGCAGAGGCGTTTTGTCAGAAGTTCCTTCGAACAAAGTGAGTTCCTGGCCCTGGCCGAGCGCGAGCTCGCGAGATGAACTCCCCTAAGTCTCCATCTTACTAATCTGAATCTTCTTTCTTATCAGGCGCCGTTCTAAATAACAAATGGTATATGGTTGGTGGCAGAGCGCTCTACAACTGCTCCGATGGGACATCTCAGTGGCTTCCATGTACGCCTATCATGCTCATTCTTTTGCACACTAAACTAATATACTGTCTAGTTCCTGGACTGCGGTGGATCAACCAGTCTGATTCCGACATGGGACTTCACTTCAATACCATCCCCTCTTCAGTCCCAAATACAGCAATGGGTGCTCTCTGGGCTGATGGAACCGATCGCATTTACCTGTTTGGCGGACAGTATTTCAACACTTTCCCAAACTCTTCGGCCTACGTGACACCTCCGTCTGAGATTGAACACATCTGGTCGTACAATGACAAGAATCAAATCTGGGAGAAAGAAGACGTCACCAATCCTCCAGCATATCGACTAGCTCATGGTGCCAGTATCAGTGTTCCAGAATCTGGAAAGGCATACTGGCTGGGAGGATGGGCAGATAACTCGACCACGGCAGGAATGAACAGCAGAGTTTATGAGAACAGGCTTATACAATTTGACATGAAAGCGAAGCGATTTGAATACTTCGAGATCCCAAAAGAGTTGGGACACTACATGTATGAGGGAACGAAGTTGCTGATAGGCGAGCGGAAAGTTGGTGCAGGAATGGTCTGGGTGCCGTATGGGGAGGAGGGTATCTTGGTCGTTCTTGGAGGGGCTCGTTGCTTCGATGATTTCTGTGGAGAGCGGGACTATGTGAGTACAGTTCTTCCCAATCGAATGAATACCGCTGATTTTTGAAGCATCCGCTATATATTGTCCCAGTCTTTGATATTGCATCAAAGAAATGGTTCGCTCCAGGCGCAATATCTGGCCGTACAGATTTGTCTGCCCAACTTTGGGATTGGCCAGCGCAGAGAGCAGACTTCTGTATGCTTCGAGTATCCTCATTCGACGAGAAGGTTCATGCAATATATGTCTGGGGAGGCATTGCGAAGGACAATGTTTACCGGGATGATGTCTGGGTGCTTCTCCTTCCAATGTGAGGATCTCCATGAGCAAGCTACAATGCCTTCGGAGAGTGAAGGCTGCAGCGGATAGTATCTAATGGGTTGCAGGTTTCTATGGATCCGGGTTTACGATGGCCCTTACGGACGTTATGGTGCCTCTTGTGGAACTGCGCATGAGCGTTTTATGATGTTCAGTGGTGGAGAGAGACGTATTGGCTCCAACATAGGTGTACTCGACCTCACAGGTGTTGCTATTACTGAATGGTCAGGATTCACTGAAGGATGGGACCGACTATCCCCGGAAGCCAAGTACCCGAATCAAGAGCCTTGGAAGTACTACGTCCCCGAGTTCTCCACATTTCATTTGGGCTCGTTTATCGGCAATTATATTGGTAATCTCGGAAAGTAAGTGATATACAGCCTCACCGGGATTAACAGCTTCTAACCACTCTGGCAGCGAGGGCGAGCCTAGAATATCTCATATTAGTCGCCCATTCGCCGGCTGGATTGAGAGAGAACCCGAGTTTCAGAAAATCCTTACGACAACACCTCGGCCCAATCCATATGCAGCTAAAGATTATTTGACAGCTGCAAAGAGTGTCCCGATCGTTCTGCTGGTTATGCCGATCTTCCTTGCATTTGTTTATCGGCTATGGTCAAGCATTAAGGGCTGGTATAAAAGAAGTCGACGCAGATATCAGCCCATCTCCCACGGCAAGACTGCATCAGCTGGTTCTTCCACCACAAGTTTGACATGGAAACCTTTCGCCGCTCGCACGCCGTATCTACTATTGCTCGCTACGTCATCCGCCGCACTCATCATTGTCATCGAGCTTCTGTATCGACATTCCATGAATCCTGCTCTGCTTCCTGACTATCGGACGATGCATGCCGAAGGTTCAGTGTATGCTGCTCTTCCCGAAGAGCTTGGGTATTATCCCACAGTTGATTCGCGACCGCGCCTTGGACTCTATGCTTTTTGGGACTCGGAATCAACTGACAAGAAGAAGGCGCGAGGCCAAGCAAGTCGTCTTGAGCGTTTCGACTACTTTGCTTGGAACTATTTGCCCGTCATTGTAGCTGTGTTTTATGGCCTGCTGTGGGGCCAGTGCGATGCGGAAATAGAGAGAATCGAGCCCTATTACCATCTTTACAAAAATGGGTCAACGGCAAAGGCAAAGGCCGGCAGTGAAACGCTGAATCTCGACTATCATACGTTTTGGGCGCCACTCCGCTTATACCAAGCATGCAAGCACCAACATTGGGCACCTATGCTCTCCAGCCTTGCATTCATCAATGCATTCGCAGTCATTCCGAATCTACAAAACTCGTTGTTTTCGTGGGAAAGTAGGGAAGGTGGGACCTACGCTTGGAGTGTAAGTTGGGACAGAGTCCAAATCAAGACATTCAAAGCTCGGTTTGGGGTTGTGGATAGTACGTTGGCAAGAGTTATCGAAGCAATGCTGGGTCTCAATCTTCTCTGCGCTCTTCTTCTGATGCGATTACTATGGAGAAGGAAAACAGGCTTGCTTCACGAACCGCAGGGCAATTTATGGTTGACGGAGCTTCTTAATGGGAGAAATGGATACCAACTGCTTGCCTGTGAGCCTGACGCAACTTCTGGCCACAATGGGCATCCTTCTAGGCCGATACCGCTGGCGGATCGAGTTGAGAACTGGGCTCGTACGCATCAATGCTGGACAGAATTCGACACTACTAGCAAAACAATACAGCTCAAGTACAAATGCCCCGCTTCACATATAACTGTCATATCGCCATCATCCAGATCCAGCTTGTGGGGCAAGTTAGTAGGGACTGTCGTAAAGCGAGGCAAATGGATATCTCTCATTTGGATGAAGTTGGGAAACATTCTGCGCCCCTTATCATGCAGACTCGTTCACCAACGACAGCAGTTCATGATAAATCCTTTTCCTATCGGCTTGTTTATTCTCGTGATGCTCACGATCCTGTCTGTTACATCTTGGTTGCTTGGGCTCCATGTTATGGCCTTCAAAAGCAGGGATAACCAGGTACCTCTACCACCTGATCTCTACTTGGTCGTCGGTGTGCTCATAAAGGTCCTCTAAAGCTTCTTCTTTCCCATTTGGCGAAAACTCAAAGGCTAACCTTATCGTGATAGTCTATTTACGAATGCGTCGACCGAGATATCCGCACAATCTCACCATTCCTCGACCTGCCATCTTCAGCCGTAGCTACTTCAAACGGTAGCAAGGCTCTCACCACAATATCACCATCGGACGAGGAGGATTACACGTCTACCCCACCTGTTCTTGTCGTTATATTCGCGGGATGGGCCTCTCGTAAGACCCTCGTTTTCATCTCACTTGGGACAGTTGCGGCCGAGATCTGGGCGATATTTCTGGGTACACTTCAAGTTAGTGCCAGTGATTTTGGAAGCACCACGTATGAGGGTGATTTAGCTGGCTTTATAGTCGTGTTTCTGTGCGAGGTGGTGATGATTATAGGGCTGTGCAAATGCTGGGATGTCGGGAAGAAAAAGGACTTGGGGATTAGACCGGTGACTATTTTGCAGAGAATGGTGCTGATGAAGGGGCATGGGACACCTGGCGTAGTTCCTGGACCGTGAGTAGAGGATATGGTTTGGATAATTTCGGCTTTGCGACGTCCTTGCAGCGTAAGCGCTTGCATGCAGATCTATGGACGTTTCTACTTGCTTTGCATATGGTGTTCATCGGGAGACGTCTCATATGCTCATATTCAACCGTTTGAAGTCAGCGAAGTATGTACTAATCGATTAAAGAAAGCATCTGAGGAACAGTTGTGCCACGGGCAAGTACTGTAAGTATGCCGCGATTTTGCAAATAAACCACACATACAGGTGTGATCCGCCAGAAAAAGGCATATTTGGTTGTGGCTGGCATTCAAGCATCTGCACTAAAATGAATGAGGACCTTGGTGGTTCTTTGCATGCATCCCAACATTTCGAGGCGTCGCGTCGTCCTTTCTTTCTGGAAAAAACATCACCGGGAACAAGAGAACCGCTCATCTTTTCAAGGTCTTATCAACAAAGAAGTGTATTTGCACCTCTGTTTCTGGCTGATACTCCATGCTAACACTACTAAGTAATTAATAGGTCTGGGCTATCGATATATCAGTTCATACCACTAAAAAACTCGGGAAAAGAAGGCAAAAACTCAAAGACCGCAACGGCAAATCAAGAGCGCCACAGCAAACACTCTTGCTTTGAGCAATGATTTGAGAATGTCGGCAGAACATGTACAGTGTATGATGTACCCGAATCCGCAACATAACGATGCTATAATCCCGACCAGTACAGCTGCAGCAACATCGGCCTTCATGAGACCGAACGAGGATTACACCGCAGCACAAGCTCCGACGGTAGTTCGACAACCCTCACTGCCATCAGCACCTCCGCCAATTCCTCGGACGATCACGACAAGGCTCTACATATCTCACTTCCTTTCCACCTGGAACTCTCGCCTCTTCGAATATGCCGCCGTTCTCTTTCTCGCTTCCATCTACCCAAACACCCTTATGCGAATGTCGATCTACGCCTTAGTCCGCAGTGGATCAGCTATTCTCTTTTCGCCGACGGTCGGAAGATGGATCGATAAGGGCAACAGGTTGAGCGTCGTAAGAGCCTCGATTGTATGGCAGAGACTGGCAGTTGCGGCATCATGTGGGATCTTCTGGGTGCTGGAGTGGAGGGTGAAGAGCGTGAGAGGTGGCAGAGGGAATGATGGAATGTTCGCTGCCTTGGTTTTATTGGCATGCGTGGAGAAGATGGCTTCGGTGATGAATTTGGTGTCTGTAGAGCGAGATTGGGTAAGTATTGCTCATCCCAACCGATCAATGGTTCGTAGTACTGACGTACGGTATAGGTTGTTGTGATTGCAGGTGACAGGCATGCAGAGCTGCAGGTTCTCAACGCCCGAATACGCAGGATCGATCTTTTTTGCAAGCTGTTTGGGCCGTTGGCGATCAGTTTCGTGAATGATGCAAGTGTTATTGCGGCTGTGTGGGCTACTCTTGGGATGAATCTTGCATCGATTGTGGTTGAGTATCTATGCATTGCAAAGGTAACCAGCGTTCATTGCAGATTCGACAGAAAGGCACTGCTAATAAGACGTTGTGCTAGGTTTATAAGTTTGTTCCAGAGCTTCAGCGGCCATCAAGGGACCATGGTACCGAACAATCGCTGCCAGCTCTCCAACCAAACAGGTACCGCCGCAACAACCGATCACTCACCACCATCATGTCTCAGTACCTCCTTGGTGCCGTCAACCTGATCCTACCCCTCAAATCTCTCCCGTTCTACTTCAGCCATCCCACTTTTCTGCCCTCTATATCCCTGTCCCTTCTCTATCTCACAGTTCTATCCTTCTCTGGCTCATTCATCACGTTTCTCCTCTCCTCCAAAGTCACATCTACGCATGTCGGTATTGCTCGTGCTGTCTCGACCGTCTTTGGGCTCAGCGCTACTTGGATAGCACCGAGGATCATGGGCCGCATTGGGAAGGTAAGAGGAGGAGTATGGTTTCTGTGGTGGCAGATGCTCTCATTAGCAGGTGGTGTCGCCTGGTTTTTCAGTTGGAACAGTAACATGGGAAAGGCATGGGGATTGGTGGCTGGGGTTATTGTCAGCAGAGTCGGGTTGTGGGGGTTCGATTTGTGTGTACAGGGAATCGTTCAAGAGGTATGATCGTATGCCATTTGCTTGGAGCTTAGAGTTAACTTATAACAGGAGGTTGATGAGGCCCATAGAGGCTCATTCTCGACGGTGGAGACTTCATTCGCAAATCTCTTTGAGCTACTCTCGTATGTGACGACTATCATCTGGGCTCGTCCGGATCAGTTCAAATGACCTGTGGTGGTGAGTGTGGCGGCGGTGTATGGTGCTGGGGGGTTGTACACGGTGTTCGTCAGGCAGAGAAGGGGGCACTTGGTACATGTGACAGGGTTGTATGCACTGTTTCGGCCAAAGGTACAAGGTGATATTGAGCTACGAGTTGTTGGATAGTATGGATTCGCTGCCTTTCCTTTGCTTTTTCCGTTCCCTTTGTCACGTTACTCCTTCTAGCTAGGTTCATAACGTTCTAGACGTCCACGGGCGGACCCGCATGCTTTGGACCCAAGGTCGCACACATTTCTTGTTTCTTTCTCTTTCTTTCTACGTCGCTTACCTTGTCCGGAACCTTACGGCTTACCGATCAAGACGCTTCGCTTATATTTCTTTCTTATCACACCTTTACGGTTATGGCGTCGCTTTCGCTCTCTCTGATTTGTTGATCACCTGCGTCGCACTAGCGTGCACGCAGCCTCACTTTCTTTCATGAGTCGTACGTTCGTTACGTCATTACTTCGTTG
>ML119918.1:32948-53120 GCA_003788565.2 Ascobolus immersus RN42 | reverse complement strand
CGCAAAAGAACAGAGAATGAACAATAGAAAGAAAGGCTGGTGATATTCGAATGCAGATAACTCCATGTGATGCCGACCGGTAAATGCAAATTTTGAAATGGCGGAGTCGAAAATAAAGATCCTCAAAAATCGAAATGCCGAGGTCGAAAATATAGATCCCGAAAAAGAAAAGAGATATGCGGAAAGAAGATATAAAGTAAAAAAGGAAAGAAAGGTAAAAAATAGAAAGAGACAAGGATGACGAATGGAAAGGTGAGATGGAACATGGCCAATTTGTGATGCTTCATTTGCGGTGCCTGATTGTTGATTTGACCTTGATAGCTCCAGTTGGCTTGGACGGTGGAGCTGCGGCTGTCTTGTTGACAGCGGTAAAGGTCGGAGGAGGAGTCCCAGCAATGGCTGGTCGTGAAACGCTAGAGGCGGATTGTTGCTGAATCTGTTGCTCTGGCGGCAAGTTCTTGTTCCGATATGCGGCAAGGATGACAGCTCTCTGCGCTTCCCATTCATAGTCCTTCTTCTTCATTGGATAATCCTTGATGGCATCCAGGAAGAGCGGCTCCCAGTCGAAGGTTCCAGTTTCGGTAGCCGAGAGTTCCCGGAACTTGGCCTCAACAACTCTGGCGCCGGTCTTCATCCTATCAGTCCATTTCCGGTGGTTCTCGTAGAGACCCAGGATGCCATAGTAGATATCTGTGTATGAGAGGTAGATAGGAGCAGTAGTTGCCGCGGCTGGTGCATCTGGTTGAGCCTCAGCCTATCAAAATATTAGCAATGTTACAGCCTGCAGTTCCACTTACGGTAGCAATTCTAGTTTGACTCCTTGTTATTGGCCGGTGTGGTTGGGGTACCGCCTTGCTTCTCGACCGTGGTCTCGAGCCGGGTCTGTCGCCAGCATTTGTCGGAGCGGAAGTAGATACCGTAGGTGTAGGTGCATAAGGCGCAGGCGCATGTTGTGGCTCTTCGACATGGTTCGGTGTTGTATCTGCTTCCTGCCCAAAGTTAGCCTTGGATGTTCCAACAAATGGAAGATACTTCCAACATTAAGAGATTCAATGGGCTCTGGCGTATTCGGTGGTACCTATTTCGTGTCAGTGAAAGATCAGACCGAGACGAAGTAGAAGAGAGGATACCGCTGCTCGAAGCCGCAAGGGCCGAGGTTCGTTTGACTCAACCAGCTGCTTATCCATTTCCTGTTCAGCTGTTAGCATATACGCACAGATAAAGTGCATTGATTCTTACATATCGAAGGTATAACGGCCCGGATGCCCGAACCTCGGCGGTAATCTTGTTTATTTGACGTCTGATTGCATTCGGGATTACCCGCTCGTTGATCTGGCAAATGTAAGCATGTATAACCCAGCATGGAACACTGACCTGCGTCCTCTGATAGCCAAATGATGCATCATCTCCGGTTGGGAATATCTTGTCTGATGCTGTGAGCTCGTCTCCCTATTGACAAGTCAGAATAAAGGATAGGACCAGGGAGTAGATTGGTACCGATATAAGAATTTTGCGCTTCAAAGGAGCAGATGGGCGTGGGATGGACTTGCCGCGGTCCGGATGTTTATCAGAGGCAATATTCTCTCCCATTCCAAACGAATCAGCGACGCCATCCAGTAGCTTCTAGACTGTGTCAGCGGATGCACTGAAACCACGATCCAACAAACCAGGGCAACCTCTCTGGGGCGAGAAAGTGTAGTAGGAGAAGCGACACGTGGAGCAGCTGAACGAGAGTTTACAAATGTTGACTAGGTGCGTCAGTATACTCTCGAGAACCCATCATGGTAAAGGGCATACACACCTCTGCCTCTTTCAAGGTCCGCCGCTCCACACCTAACGACCAATCTCCATCTTGCGACATGTTTGGGTTCCGCCATGGCTGGAGCGCTGGACCAAACAAACCCTGTTGCGATAGAGTGGTTGTACCTGGAGCATCGTTAGGGAGAGGCAGAGGATTGAAGGTCTTCCCGTTGACAGGACCGGCTCCACTTTGGCTCGACATGATGCCTCGGCGTTTCCGACTCTCGTCAAACAACGGGGCACACGCCAGAAGACTATCGTCACACTCGTATGTCTCTGGGACAGGCACCTTGAGCGGATCGCTTCCAAAAAACCTCATCCATTCAGTCTGAGTGTTTTCTGGCTGCTTCTGAGAAGGTTTGAGAGGAGGAGATGACCTTGGCGGCAGCTGTGGGTGAGTGGAACTGTTGAGGGCACCTTGCTTTCGCTCTGCCTCTAGCGACTCGTCACGGAGTGCCTCGAGCTCTTCTTGGGCCTCTCGCTGTCTCCTGTGGTCGTCTCGCTCCTGCTTTGAAGGCTCGCTCGGTCGTTGAACCTGATGGTCCTCTTCCAACGCCTTTTGACCTTCACGTTGACGTCGTCGGGCTGAGGCACAAAGATTAGCATATGCATACAGACATAAAGGAGGTATTTCTCACCCAAGGTCTCGGTTAGGGTTAGAAGGGGTGAAGAGGTAGGATGCCGAGTCGTAGTTGCATTGGTTCCCTCAAATGGTACAAATTCCTTAGGAATGTACCCATTTGGTCGATGAACTAACGTGGACGTGCTCGTGGGTGGGAAGGCATTGAGTACAGACACAGGCGTGTCTGCTGACTTGACCGATGCCAGAACGGATGGTTCTCTAGCGGACGGAGAGAAAACCGACTTTTCGAAGTACATGGAACCTCGACCAGTCCCGCAATTCGGCTCAGACGAGCGCAAAATCGGATGCAACCTATGGCCACCACTCACAGATGGCTGTCTGTACTCGGAGATTGCACCGGAAGACCTCGAGGGACCTCTCTGCGGCATTGGAGAGGCGGTAGGAACCCTAGATGTAGCTCGGCTATGCGGCAGCAATGTTGCCAAAGCTCCTCGTGCCGGGATCGGGGTAGCCCCAGATCTTCTGCCAACACCACCAACTGGAGTTGCGAATCTCGGCGTATCTCGAGAGACAGGGGTAGCCTTCGAACTACCAGTGCGCTCCCATTCAACCTAGAAAAGCATCAGCAGTTGTCAAATATGGAAATAGGAAGAGATCAATTTACCTCTTGTGAGTCCTCTATCTCTCCTCTGTCTTCTTCCATCAGAACAGACGTTAACTTTCCATCCTCTCCCTCAATCATGTCCTCGTACACCAACTGGTGGTTGTATGTTTGAATCTGCCCCTCGGGATGGTCTGCACCTTCTGTCCACTTGTGACGTTGAACGTCCACGAACGTTATGGACTCCAGCTCATCAACAGTGAACATATCAGATTGCTGACTGTTGCCATCGTCCTGCTCAGACTTGACGATACGCGAGAAATACATCCAGTCTCGGAGTTCCTCTTCGCTCGCGTGTCGGAGCATCTTTCTTTTTATTTCATCCTAATCACACTGTTAGCCTTGCATTCTCATGACTCCTAATATTAGAACTCTTACCAATGATATAATAGTCATAAAAACGCCTGATGTGTTTCCATAAAATCGGACCATCCTGGCAACGTCGGATGTGTCCTTGATGACATTCCACATCTCGTCCTCGCAGTCAATGGGCATGAACGTCAGGAAGTCATGTCTGGTTCGGACGGCCTTGCCGATCATCCCTTCAACCGCATGTAGAAATGTTCTCAAAGGATGGCGCTTGGAGAGAGTCAACATGAATGAACACTGATTTGTGAGGTCGTTATGTGCCGCTACGAATTCAACTCGCACTGTAGCAGTCAATTGTCTCCTCTTTCGGGCAAGGGAGCCAGATTCTCGACTCTGCGAATATGTCTGAGTGGGAGGGTCTGAAGGGAGCACAGAGCCGCGTTCCGCTCTGATAGACAGACTGGAGCGGGCATGTGGAGTAGGAGACACAAGGGGCCGAGATGGTGTTGCTGATTTGGGATATTTGGAGAGTTTGGATGATAATGGCGGAGTCGGAGGTGGAGGTGGAGGCATAGTGTTTCTCTGTGTACCTGATTCTTTTTCCCTTACAGACAGTGGGCTCACTGGAGGAGTTGGCGCCTGCTGTACCGGAGAAGAGATAGGCTGCTGGGATGGCTCCTCTTTTTTTATTCTTTTGGTTGGTTCCTTGAAGAATGATGCATCTGAGAGCACCGACGCTCGTGGGATTTCTCCATCGGGACTCGGGTGGCGCGATGATACCGGTGTGGGTGTAAATTCAGGGAACGGAACATCAGGTAGTTTCTCTCGTGGCCGGAGGTCCTCATCTTCCTCTGATGGCTCTGGAACTGTAGCCTGCCTGGCGATCTTGAACCTCGAGAGGGTTGGTTTGACCTTGTAGCCTCCAGCAGCGGCAGTCTTCTTGCTCTTGGTAGCCGAACCGGTATGAGCATTCTGATTGGAGCCCTCTTGATCTTTTGCCTTTTTCGCTCCTTTGGACCCTTTGGATGTCTTCGAGGTGACATGAGCCCGGTACTTCTCCAAATGATCCGTGACCATTTTTTCGATCGCCTCATCGCTATAGTCAGGCGCATATGCAATCGGTCGAGGAGGCCGCCGATCATACCAAATTGCCCTGGACTCGTAGTTGTTCCCTTTCCTCCGTATATTCTTTGCGGTGTCTCCAATATAGAATCGAACACCGACCCTGACCATGCCGAGATTCCAGTGTGGGAAGATTGGCTGGAAACCCTTGAGAATATCGACACAGACTTTCAGCATAAGCTTCTTGTCTTGTCTGGCCCACGGAACCAGCATATTCACATTGTTTCTCGCCAGAACTCGCTTGTAGAGCTTGTGGATCTTGTAAAGCTCTCGCCGATGCCTAATTCCCATTGCCAATCGGAGGCATGTTCGCACAACTTCCCGTGGCCGTTTGAGAATGGTATTATGGCGCCCTCGAAGACGGCACCGAGAAAACAACTCTGACGGAATATCAAACTGGGCATATGTTAGCTTCTTTGTAAAGAGAGAACGAATATATGGGAAAAATACCTCTTTTGCCCTCTTCAACATCTCGGCATGGGCAGCTTCTTTCCGTTTCAGCAACCTCGATCGTTTCTTCTCTTCAATCTCATGTAGCTTCTTCTCCAGCCGCTCTTTCTTGGTGAGACGAACAGTGTCATCCTGACCTGGTTTATCCTGTCCGACAGCAGTTGTGGAGGTTTGCTCTGGTGTGGGCTGCTGGTTTTCGGTGGATGTGACCTTCGAGTCATCCATGTCAGGTGTAGCTGCGCCGGCCGAGTCTTTGGCATCGATATCGACTTTCGGTGAAGACGGCGTATGTGGCAGAGGCTCTGAGGTTGCTCCGGTTGCCGTATTAGTCTGCTCTATAGCTGCAGCAGCCTTGGTTGCATTATTCTTTACGAATGCTACTAGAGCCCGTCGCAGCAACTTGGTTCGTTCTGCCTCATCAAGACCGAGAGCTACGAGCGAGTCTCTCATCGCAAGCAGTTCTGGGGGGATTGCCCCTTCTGCATTATTGGGAAGACTGGATGTTGTTGCTGGGGGTGATGGCGGCACCGCGGTACGGCTCGCTTCTTTTGCAGGACGAGGAGGAGGCGTTGAGCGGGGTGAGGGTCGTTTGGCGGTCCGCTGCTCGGTCTCTTCGTCTGAATCTCCGTCGTTGGGGATTCGTGGGCGTTTGCCTCGTATGAGTCGGCGTTCTGAAGATGATCGCTCTGGCGTACTAGCCTTCGACGCCTTTGGAGAGCTTGGGACAAGCTGCTGGTGGCTGCTGGCACTTGCTTGGCTCAGCTCATCTGCCGACTCCTTTTCAAAGTCCACCTTAAAATGAGAGGCCACCATGTCCAGTTTGGCGTCGAAGCTGGAAGGAACTTCATCGGTCGGCTCTCGAATTGGCTCCTTGCCCTTCTTGTCATGGCCTGGCATCTCGACGACCTCGGGAGCGGGGCTTCCTCTCCGGGATGGGTTCGCTTTCCCTGTAGCAGCAATTCTGTTCCTCCGTTCTCGCCTCTCCTCCTTTGTTTCCCACTCTGGCTCGGAGTCACTGACTACAAACCCGCTCAGGTCTCCTCTGTGGTTTGCCTCACTGGTGTCCTCTTCCTCGGTCTCAGAAGCACTCTGGTAGTCCGAGTTCTCTCTTTTGTTTCGGCGGTTTGTCGTGGCTATATCGTAGAACTGAGAAATGTCGAGAGCTGGCATTCTCCAGATAGACAGAAAGGAAAAGAAGGTCGAGAAAAGTTCAACGAGAGGCGCTTGTCGAGCAACGAATGGACAGACAGGCAGCAGTACAGCAATCCAGGTATCGAACGGGTTTGCAATAGAGTAAAAGAGAAAAGACCGAAATGAAATAGGCAGCAGCAAAAGAAAGGGCGATTGAAAAGACCCCGTTGGGGGGTGGACCTCGTCTCCACCACAGCGAAAGGTGAGAATTGTGGGTTGTTGGGGAAAGGTGGAGAAGTGAAGAAGAAAGGAAGGAGATGGGTCAACTGTTTTGAGAAGGAGGGCTGTACGTCATAGCACGTGATGCGTTTATGGTATGTGCAACGCCCCACGAAACTCAACACCATCACCAAATCCCAACCATCCCCCGCAAAAGAACCCAAGTCTGCCCTCCACGTCCACCATCAAGCTCTACGAACCTCTATACCGTTCCTTTTTTACTTTGACTGTGCTATGACATACATCAAAATGGTTAAGGGCAACTGCAGCTGAAGCCATGGGTCCAAAGCAAGGAGGCCGGGCACCTCGACACCGTCGCCCCGATAATCGTATCCGCCAACTGCCCCCCCCTGCAAACCAGCGACAGCCAACACAACTGGACAGACCTATCGAGTGCAGCTGCTCTCTGTTTGGGCCCGGTTTTGGAGCCCACACCATAACAACAGTTGCCGACAAAGCGGTACACGACAACTGGAAGGCCCGGAAGAGAGAAAGACAAGACCAACGCAGACAGCGAAACCTGGAAGCGGTCGAGAGGGGCATACTTTCGGGTGCAATCATAGAGGACAGCGACGACGACGGCTTTGGAGCACAGCAGCAACAGATCGAGGCGAACACCCCCCAGAGGAACAACACCACCGAGGACAGGATTGATGACATTTTGACCCAACATCCAGCCCCGCAAGCTTCAGCACCCACAGAGCCGGGACCGATTGATAGCGACCAGGAACATCCCCAAAAGAGGCGGCGACTCCGATACAGACGTGAAACCGACGCCTCCGCTGTGTTTGAGGGAGCTGATGGCACCCGCCAGAACCGAGATCGTACGCTCCAGCCTGAAAATGACCGGAGATTCAGACATTCTCAAGATTCAGATCTGACACATGGAACACACGAGGATGATGAGATCGAGGCATTGATTCACCAGCTCGAGGGGCACTCCACTGAGCCACCCGAGGCTGCTCCAGAGCCAGGATATGAGATAGACCGCCCACGGGAGCTATCGCCAGGTATGAAACACTCTCCAAGCCCCCCTCCCTGATCAGTTTGGTCAGCTATACTCTCGAAGAGCTAGAGTACTAATACTCGTCATGAAGAACAAGAGATACCTCCTGGACGATTGCGTCTACCTCGAACGCAATCAAGATACCCGGCACATAGGCTACAGCATGCGCATGATATGCTAACCTCACCGCCTGCGGCAACCCAACAACTCCAAACATCACCACCTGCGGCAACTACCCATCAGATGTTAACTTCACCACCCGCGGCAACTCAACAAATACAAACATCTCCAGCGCCGACGCCTGCATTGACGGCTGACTTCGGTTCCGGTGCACCAGATGGACCAGGCCAACCAGAGTGCCGTCGGTCTTTGACCTTGTCCTGTGCGCCAGACGTTAGCTCCCAGGAAGCATCCGAAGAGGATGCCAGCGAGAACGACATTGATCAGCTTTACAAGTTCAACGAACAGCCGAGAAGACAGTACCACACAGGCTCAAGCGAAATTAGTCGCGCTATTGCTCAGGTCTTGACCTCTCAGGGCAACATCCGAGACTCGGCAGAAATCGATGGTTATCAATTGGCACCAAACAACCGATCACAATCGATAGCGACCGATAAATCTACGCTAGCCCGCTCGCCTCTTCAATTGGCCTCGCCACAACCAAACGTCAACAGTGTCGCCTCACATACTACACTTGAACTTCATGCCAATGCATCAGCAAGTCATAGAGTTACAGGCACGACCGCAGCCGGTGAAGATTACCCGATGTCTTCTTCTTCCTCTAGCTCCTCGTCCGATGCTGGTTCTTCCATAAATGCTAGCGGCACTGGCACTCGTGAGCAGTCACCAATTGGACCGGGACAAGAGGACCCAGTTGATACCGCCCGCTCAACACAGGATGCAGAGCAAGAGGACCCACTTGCTACCGCCCGCTCAACACAGGAGGCAGAGCAAGAGCCACTAGCCAGAGCTAATAGCCCCAATGCCGAAGAAAGGTCTCCTCCAAGGTCCCCCAGCATATCCTCCTCCGACAGCTCTCGCAAGACTACTCCGAGCCGCCACTCTTCCCTCCGAGCCACATCTGAACCAGATGATATGGACATCGATGAGCCTGATGCCGAGAATATGGCAGATGGAGATAGCGCAACCGATGAGGCCCCAAACTTCAACCTGATAGACCAGGTTGAAAACGAGAGGATATCTCCGTCTGTAGATGCATTTCCAGAGCTGCTTGACAATCTGCCACCGGTTAGGGAAAAGTCCAAAAGTCAAGAACTGCCAGATCTGCCAGACGAAGAGGTCGGCCAAGATGATGAGATCACCACTGCAGAAGAGCAAGAGATCATGGACGAAATCCTCGCCTCGATCCGAGAAGACTACAGACCCGCGCGAGATCCTGGAGATCCTAACCCTTTCGATGATGGTGGTATTATCCAACAGCCCTCGTTCTACCGGGATAAGAAGACCAAGCCAAGTGAAAAGGAAATGCAGACTCTGAGTTCTGGTGATATTGCTCAAAAGTATGTGCTTCTGTTACTACCCATCCTCCGGCACTCTCTAACATCTACTGACAGATTCCATGTTGCCCGAGAAGGTGTCAACGAATTGAGAGATTTCAGTGTCTCAAACTCTGCATCTATCGTTCGGAGTGTTCTCGACAAGCTCAAGCGAAGGATACCCGAGATGACAGATGAGACAATCGAAGAGGTTGTTAGCGAGGTACTCGACAAGTCCAGAGAGTACAAGCCTGGTGATGGAAGGGCTTACCACAAGGCTCTGCGGGAAAGGACGGCATTCAAGTCTGTTCAGTACGACTGTTGTATCGACAGCTGCACATCGTTCTCCGGTCCGAATTCTGCGCTCGACGAATGTCCCAAGTGCCACAAGTCTAGATGGGTGGACGAAGCAAAGACTATACCGGTCAAACGCCATGTCTACTTCCCAGTCCGGCATCGACTACTTGTCTGGTTCACCAGCAAGTACATGTCTCGGCTGTTGACTAGTTACCGCCGCAAAGCAATTGCGGCCTCTCTCACTCGGCATAAGCGGAACAACCGGATGGTCCGCAAACTCGTTGATGTCTGGTCCGGTAACATATATCGCAAACTCAGAGACAAGGGCTACTTTGCCGACGAGAGGGAGCTGGGATTTATTTGCGGCTTTGACGGGACCAAAGCCTTCAAGACCCGCCGTGGACGGTTTATCTGGCCAATTATACTGACTTGCATGAATCTCCCACCTGAGATCAGGTATAAGCGGAGAAACGTTATGATTGTTGGTTTCGTGCCAGGGCCGAACAACCCTGTGAATATCGACAGCTTCATGGAGCCGTTAGTTCAAGAGTTCGAGACGTTGTCAACTGTTGGAATTCCAGAAGTATGGGATGCTGCAGCTCCAGATGCTCATTTTGGTCGGCGATGGCTCAAGAGAGAAGGCAAATACTCTGCTGCTGGAACTTTTACTCTAAAAGCTCACCTTGTGCTGATCACGACCGACATGCCGGCTCGAAAGAAAATACTCCACACGATGGGCATCAACAGTAGCTCCTATTGTGAATACTGTCATATCAAAGGTCTGAACTATGGAGGTACGTAATGTCAACCTGCTTGGATGATGAGGAAGTTCATAGCTAACCATATATAACTTTACAGGTATACACTGCCCGCATAATCCTCCGACAAATATGCCACAGCACCTCATCGACGATCAGATGCAGAGGGTGCAGGATGGCCGCCCCTGCTACAACTGGGAGAAGAGCTACCGGGAAGCGAACTCCACTATTCGGACCGATGAGCAGTTCAGAGAATATGCAGATTTTATCGAGGCGAACAAATATCTGCCAAATGGTGAGAAGAACGTCGACACTGAAAAGTTCGCAGAGCAAACGGGCATATCGGGCAAAAGCGTATTTTCTCGGCTTGGCTCCATCTTCTTCCCAGAATCATTCCCTCCATGCACTATGCATCTTTACTACGAGAATGTCGCCAGGGCAATGTTTGAGCACCTCGCCGGGCGGTTCTTTATCTCACGTCCAGGCGCTGTTGACGAGGACTCCGAGTCCGATGAGGAGACTGAAGAGGAGCTCGGGAAGGGCGACAAGAAGCAGCGGAAGAGGAAGAGAAAGAAGAAGAAGAAGAAGCGCAACGCCCCTCGTTTTATCCGACGCCAAGGTGCCAACGCCCCGTTTTTCGCAAACGATGATCCGTACAATGTCAAGCCGAAGCACTGGACTCAGATGGGCCGGGACACAGCTGCTTCAAACTCCACTTATCCAGACCAGCTCGGCGAAGAGATGTTGAATCTAGAGACTACATTTCGAAAGATGAAGGCAGCCAACTGGCAACGTTTTGTTTTCCACCAATCCCCGGTGTACTTTAAAAAGTACTTACCAAAGGAGCATTATGATGAATGGATGAATATGGTGGAGGCTATGCGGCTGTCTACGAGAAAGGTGCTGGACGAGCTCGAGATTGAAGAGGTAAGGCCCCGTTGTCCATTCATTTGCCCAGACCTGTAGAGATGTCATTGACATTGTGCTGGGAAGCTGCGATATCCCGATGCGACATACTTGGCGATTATGAATACTGACATTGCGATCGTTAGGTCAAAGAAAGGTTCTTTCGGTTTGTGGATTATTACGAGAAGGAGATATACAGGTATGATGTCGACAGAGTATATGCTTGCATGTCCACAATTCACCAACTCCGCCACATGCATGAGGCGCTACTCAACTGCGGCCCCTCTCATAGGTATGATCTCCCGCTACCCACTTGCTAGCCTCCATCTACTCTGCTATTTGGCTGTATGCCTGGCCGATTCAGTTGTGTTGCAACAGGGTGAGCTCCTAGCTAACCACGTTTCTTGTTTTAGTTATGCCCAGTGGTGCATGGAGAGAATCAACGGCTGGATCACAGGCGCCATAAAGTCCCGCAAGCAACCAGACGAAAACATCCAAACAATACTAGAACTCGACATCCACGCTGCCCTTTTGCCGTTTATGTTACCTGGGATGCAGTCCATGCACGCCAAACGGGCCTTCTATGATATAGATGGCAGGCTGCTGGTACACAAGGTGTATAGGCACTATGTCCGGACTGGTGGTCAGTTCCTCGGTGGTGGTGATGATGATTCATCTGGCGATGAGCTCGATGCTGTACAAGCCCGTCTAGATGCCGCATCGTCTTCGACTGGCCGTCACCGCAGGAAGGAGGCTGACCCAAACAAGATGGACCCGGCATTGCTTGGTAGCATAATCACATCCGAGTGGAATAATGAGGAGGATATGCAGCTTGGGCAGGAGCAGTTGCAGGCTGAATTCGGTCTCAATTTGACCCCGTTGGATATACGCCGGGCAATTACCAGGATTGGAGACGTCATGTTGGTCGACATTGTCAAGATCAAACAGGATGAGATTATACTCGAGCCTGAGGAATATACATCACTACGCCAATACATCAAAGCATACCTGGAGGATGCCCGAGGCTCAACATATGACTTCTTATTTGAGTGGGAGGAACCGGCAGACTCTGAGGATTCGAGTTCGAGTGATTCTGACTCTGGCGATTCTCGATCTTCCCCGTCTCCATCTCGGAAGGGCGCGGTACGGAAACCTCACGGATTGCCATTGATACAGGGCAGGCACCACCCGGCGATTCAATTCAAGAAGTGGAAGAATGTCCGGTTCGAGAACGTCACCAAGATCGGCGATTATGCCATCGACTCCCGCGGTGTCCGGATATGTGGCTCCAAGTACGAGCGGCCAAATCGGATACGCCGAGCCTCCTTCTTTGAGTACAGTACAGATCCTACTATCAAGGTTGGGGCTCATACCGCTGGAAATCCCACAGAGAGATCATCATCCAGCCGCTCGGACCATCCACGGGAGTTCGCCGAGGCTCTGTTCTTTATTACCGTCGACATAGACTGGGCCATGATTGCCGAGTCGGGTTTGGAAATTCCAGTCGACGCCTCTCGTCCTGGTTCTCTATTCTTGTGTCTTTGTCGGCCATTTTCGGTTCGGCCCCTCTCGGACGGGCTGTATGTCCTCAATCGAACCCCGAAGCCCGAGTGGACTGCCCAGTCTTACAGACAATCGAGGAATCGGAAGTACAAGAAGGAGAGGTGGGTCGATGTTGAGGATTTTGTGGACATTATCGGGCTGTTGCTGAGTAAAAGAGAGGAGTTTATTTGCTGGGAAGATGCCAGTTGGGACCCGGTTGCCCGCAGAAGGGCCCATCCACTTCAGTGGGAGTTTACCACCAACCCTTACGACAATGGAGATGTGCCTCCAGATCCAGCATCGCCCGACCCGGATCCAGACTCACAGTTATCGTCACAAGCAGAGCAAGACTTCATGCGAGGCTGGACTCGGAGCTCCAATGATGCCGGTACCAACAAGCAAGGGCGCAAGCAGAATCCTGTAACTTCCGAGTTCTTGCCAACTACCGATTCTGCCGCATCCAACCTTCAACGCGCAGGTCAGCATGTCTCTGAAATGGACTCAACACCGCCGCCAAGGACGGGAAGAGGCAATGTACGGCAGGCATCAGAGATGGAAGCAAGTTCAAGGTCTGAAGAGAGGGCAGTAAGCAACGACGGAACGGAGATCAAGTCAGAACCAGAGGAGTGGCAGCCTCCAGTGGCGCCCGATGATTACTTTGAGTGATATGAATTGGAACTTACATTGTTTTTTCTCTTGTTCTCTGCTGTCTTTCCCAGTCTATCGGTGACTCTACACCTTTTACTCTAACCAGTGTCGACTCTACACCCCGCAACGAAAGCAGTGTACGCTCTACACCTCTTGCTCTATCCCGTGTACGCTCTACACCTCTTGCTCTATCCGGTGTCGGCTCTACACCTCTTGCTCTATCCAGTGTACACTCTACACTGATACCGGTAGCCGGTGTACACTTGCACTCCTTCCAATGAGTGGCGGTGAATGGTGTATGGCTTACACTTGTTGCTCTATGAGGCGTGATTTTGCACGACTTGCGGTTTCCGGTGCAAGTCATACACTGTCTGTGATATAGGATTATCGCCATACACCTCCAGCGCTTAAGTTGCACCTGTCTCGATACAAGTGTATACCATACACCAGCAGCGGCTATTGTACACCTTTATCTCTTCTCGGTGCATTACCTGCACCCCTTGTTGCTTGTGGTGTAAATACATACACTTTCATCGTATTGTGAGTATATGTTTCACTTTTTCGAGTTGCTGGTGTATGTTTACACGACATGGGTGATAAAGTGCATGAGGTACAACTTTTACTTTAACCGGTGTCACCGATAGAAGAATAAAGCTAACAAGTGTAGATGATGCACCAGTCATGTTATAACTCTCAAATCGACACCGATTGCGGATAAAAGTGTGAATATTACACCGGTATGTTATGGAGCGCAAAACTTACACGAGCTTGGCCTAACTGATGTAGCCGCACACTCGATCTGAAGCAGGCGCAAATTCGACACTCGATATGCCAATCAGGTGCAAGGCAGCACCAGATCGGATTCCGGCGCAAAAGAGACACCTTTTGGCCGGATGGGGTGCAAGGGTACACTTTGATGAACAGTAGGTGTAAAGATACACTCGATGTCATTAGGGTTGTAAAGATTGCACCTGTTGATGTAGGGGCTGTATCTTTACACTTGCTGGTCTAATCGGTGGCTTGCATACACCTCTTGTCTATCTACTCTCCAATATGCACCTGCTGAGCGAATGGAGTGTTGATTTTGCATGCCTTGTGTTACCGGTCCAAATATACACTTCCCAAAGATGCCGGGGTGTAAAAATATTTTTTCCCATACAAACTTTGAACCGCTGTGCTTGAGGCTGGATGTGTCCCATTCTAGTAAACTTGCGTGCACAGTTCCCTTCCTCCCAGTAGACATCCGTCAATCCCTGCTCGCAATCATCCCCATTCGTGCACGATTGATCTAATGTTGTCGAAAGACGTATCCTGGTCTTCTTGGCTGGAGTCTCATCGTGAAGAAGGGAAAACTGAGGATGAGAAGGAACCTCGAGGGTGCATGCGTGTGATTCTCTTAAGCGTGCATAGCGATCATAACGGGCTATGTACTCGGTAACCGTCAGGGCCTGCTAGAAATCATCCCCTTTCGTAATTGGCCCTGGTGCTGCAGTGCTGTGTATCCCATACAACGTATGGTAATTTTCCCGTTGTTATGGCATGGTGAGGAAAGGACGGGCATGAATGAGAAGCGAGACGTGTGATCATTTCCTTCGTCACTGTGGCATGGTGAAGAAGGGAGGATGTTGATGCGAAGCGAGACGTGCGCTCATTTCCTTCGTCACTGTAGCATGGTGAAGAAGGAAGGATGTTGATGAGAAGCGAGACGTACGACCTGTGTGTGGCTCATTCGAAATCTCGTGTCGAAGCAAACATCCTGCTCGAAAAGCGACAAGTCCTGATAGTAGTAATCATCCTCATCATGATCCGTGCTAGCGACACTCCTCTCTTGTATCTTTCGCAGGACGTGTCAACGGGTCTTGCTCCCCCATTGCCAGTGTTGTGGAATGAAGGGGCGCGAACGAGAAGCGAGACGTACGACGTGTGTTTCGCTCTTTCGAAATCTCGTGTCGAAGCAAACATCCTGCTCGAAATCCGCCAAGTTTTGATAGTGATCATCCCCATGCGTACCACTCCTTGCAACAACTTTTCCGCAAGACGTGACATCGTTTTCATCGTTCTGTCATCTTGGTGAGAGAGAAAAGGATGGTGATGATCAGGAACCTCGAGGTTGGGTGCGTCTCTCGCCAAACTTTCGTGGAAAGGCCTACTCGCTGTCCTCGAAGTGCTGATAGTGATCATCCCCATGCGTAAAACGGACCTCCTCACCTTGTTTTTCGCAAGACGTGACATCGTTTCCTTCGTTCTGCCATCATGGTCGGGAAGGAAAGGATGTTGATGAGACTAGCTAAAGGAACCGCGAGGTTGAGTGCGTCTCTCATTAAACTTCCGTGAAGAGGACTTCGGAGTCTTCCAAGTCCTGAAAGTGATCATCCCTATGCGTAGCGTACAGTCAATCTTCTCGCGCTGTTTTTCGCAAGACGTGGCATCGCCATATTACTCGTCTTGTCATGCTGAGGAAAGGACGGGCGTGATTGAGCTGGAAGCGAGACTCGAGGGTGGGTGCGTCTCTTCTTGGACTTGTGTAAATCAGCCTACTCGCAGCTAGTCCATCAAGTCGTGACAGTGATCATCCCCATGCGTACCACTCCTTGCAACAACTTTTCCGCAAGACGTGACATCCGTTTCGTCGTTCTGCCATCACGGTGAGAGAGAAACGGATCGTGATGAGAAGGAACCTCGAGGTTGAGTGCGTCTCTTTTCAGATCTCTTTTTAAACCTGCGTGTTGCAGTCCTTGAAGTCCCAATAGTCATCATCCCCATGCGTGCGCCGTCAACATCACTCTCGACTTTAACGTGTCTTTCGCCGGTCGAACCATCGTCTTCTCGGTCATTGTGGCATGGTAAGGGGAGGGCGGACGTGAATCGGGAAGGGCTTCTCGTGGGAGGGTGCGTCTCATTTTGAACGTGCGTCAACCCGCCTACTCGCAGTCCTTGAAGTCCTGATAGTGACCATCCCCATGCATACAGTTCATTTCTTCACTTGTTTTTCGCAAGACGTGACATTGTCGTCTTCTAAAGGTACCGTGGCACGCTGGGCAAAAGACGTGCGTGAATCGCGGCCCCGGAAGTGGGACTCGATGTTGGGTTTGTCTCTTTATAAACCTCCGTAAACGGCCTACTCGAAGCGCTCGAAGTCCTGATAGTACTCATCCCCATTCGTGCCACCCATCTTCGAATTCTGTCTTTCGCAGACCGTGCCACGTCGTCTTGGCCTGCTTGTCATCGTGAGGAAAGGAACGTCGATGATCAGGAAGAAATGTGGAGGGGCGGGTTTGACTCTTCTAGACTTGTATATCCACGTGTTATACTCTTCAGAAGAAGTTCCAGTAATCATCCCCATTCGTAACGCGCCCTGTTCTTGGGGACTTTTGCAAGACGTGTCCATTTCTTCGTCTGTCCCACGGTGAGGAGGGAAATGATGCCAGTGATGCTGAGAACTAATCCTCCAGCGTGGATGGAACCTGGGTGGCTTTACCTCAGACTGCGTACGTCTCGAAGTCCGGCAAGTTCTGCTGATGCTGATCATCCCCTTTCATTGGTACTCGTAGATGCTTTTTCTTCAAGGCCTGGGGTCTTTTTCTTGCTTTGCGTGTGGTGGTGAAGAAAGAAGTGCGGATGGAAGCAATTCTCGAGGGAGGGTGTGGCTCCTTTTAAGACGGCGCGATTGGGGCTGCGGAACTTGCCGGTTCGCTTTGACATGGTGTTTGGTCTCGAGGGTTGGACAAACGAGGTGTCAAAGGTGCATTGATGGATGTTTGACGGGTAGAGACAGGCGGGTACGATGCGTTCTTCCTTTCAAGAAGCGATGCAGAAAAGAAGGGCAAAAGGAGGGGCTCCCGAGACGGCGAAAAAGTGGGTGCGTTGAAGCAGCATTGAAGGGTCGATTGCATCGGCCAAACGATACCATCCTCTCAGCAAACTTGCACTGCAGCAGTTCGACAAGGCAGAAGCTGCAAGAAGCCACAGTGGAGAAGACGTTCGCATTTGCACGATCATTGAGGAGCGCCTTG
Source organism: Ascobolus immersus RN42 (assembly GCA_003788565.2). Classification (NCBI taxonomy): domain Eukaryota; kingdom Fungi; phylum Ascomycota; class Pezizomycetes; order Pezizales; family Ascobolaceae; genus Ascobolus; species Ascobolus immersus. Next base: position 36,119 of record ML119918.1, on the reverse strand, counting down.
AAAACGGTCAACACAGGTCACAAAGAGAGCAAACACGGATAAAGCAAGTATGATGGATGAATCAAGTGGATATTCTAAACTACTTGAGAAGCCACCCGTCTCGAGCAAAGCCCAAGTCCCAACAACCTCATCGCCAACCCTCCACCTCGAGATGACTTCAATCGAGCCAACCGAGCAATCATCTTGTTGAAAGAAGCATCGCCCAGCGAACCCGAAAGACCCACCCGATCCTGAACCGTCCATAAACCAATACTCCATCGTCGCTCGCCATCCGATCGTCGAGTGGTGTGCGCACCGAAAAAGAAGCAGCGAGAAGAAAGTCTAAAGAATCTTCATCAAAGTTAGCCAACGCCCACAAAACAGCAATGAATAAAACAGTGATGATTCAATGGTTCAAATCAGATAAACGTAACCTAGCAAAGGTACGCAAGAAAGCTAATCCGCATCGTAAGAGTACAAGTCTCTAGGACTGGTGCCAGCGATAGGTTTCATCATAAAGGAACGCCGAAGGTGCGAAGCACCGCTCGGAAACGAAGTCGCGAAGGAGAAATAAAACAAGAGATTGGGAAGCATACCATAAAAGGAGAAGGATCGAGAGCCTCAGTGGGGCGGTGTGTTGGGTTGTTGAAACATCTTGTCGAAGTCGCGATGTTGCTGTGAGAAATGGTGGGAGGGGCAGAGAATTTATAGTTGCGGAGCAGGATTTGCTAGCGCCGATGTGACTTGGCAGGGTCTTGTGTGAGTTGATTAGATGTTGCGATCTTATCACCTTGGCTACGGAGGAGAGCGGAAGTAGCCGACGTCATGCAACCTTTCGTCAACAACAATTTTCACAACTGTGAAGTCCGGAAGGAAAGGGGGGATAGTACAAAAGCTCAAGAAACACATGCATCTCTCGGCTCAAGTTTACGGATGGAGGAAGACGTAGCAAAGCAACGGGTTGATTCGGAGTCTGAAACGTGGACACTGTTAAGATTCACCGAATCTTATCTCCCTCCCCTTCCCGCCCACATCACCGAAGACATCACCTTCGAACCCTCAACACCCCATTTCACTCTCAATCAAACAAGGCACAAAAGTAAGAGAGCTCTCCATATAATCATCCTAATAAACTAATCCAAAACAGCAAAAAACGAGCGGAACCCAGTACCTATCGTCATGACTCTCCAGGCACCAGCGCAAAAAACCAAGTCAGATCAAACAAAAAGAAATCGCAAAATATCCATCAATCGAACCAATCAAACAAAGTTCTGAATGAGCCGCAAGAAGCGTTCATCCACGGCCTCCTCCTACTAGCAAACCAAGCAAAGCACGCAAAGCAAGCTAAAGTCGGAGCCATTGCGCTACGTACCCAATGCGAGGGAGTAGCTTACTGAGTCGGAGCCCAGCCACAAGCATCACCACGGACGCAGTAGATGCAGGCACCGGGGAACCTCTCGATTGTAGCAAACTCAACACTACACCCCCCACATTAGCACTCCCCTACACCACTCAATTCTCAGGAACAACTTACAATCCAGCCCCACTAGTAACACACTGGCTGCGACTCTTCGGGCCCGGGCTACACTTCCCGTTCGTCTCCCTGGCAAAGGTGAAGCGGCACGAGACCGGGGTGTTGTCACCCGGGCGGTTGACGATTTGCGCGCCGAGGAGGTTGCCCTTTGCGCCGGGGGCTTCGTCGATGAAGCCGTCGGTGAGGAAACGGCCGGTGTTCTCGCAGACGTTGGGGGTGGCGGACCAGGCGAGGGTTAGGCCGTAGTCGCCCCAGCCGGGGTAGGTGGGGTTGCAGCCTGGGGGGGCGGGGGTCTGGGCCTGGGGGGTGTTAGTATTGGAGGATGGAGATGGCAGGATGGATTCGGCTGTATTGGTGCTGTGTGATGGGGATGGGCGTATGGGAATGGGGGCATGAAATTGAGGGCTGGAGGGGGGGAGGATGGAGGGGGGGGAGAAGGGAGTGGCTTTTTACCATGGCGGTGGAAGCACCGAAGACGGTGACGGCCACGAGGGCGAGGAGGCTGTTGAATTGCATGATGGAAAGTTTGCTTGAGTGCTGTTGAGGAAGTAGGTAAGAAGCGGAGGGCTGTGAGTTGATGGACCTAACTGACTGGAATCTTTGCAGGCTTTATACTTTTACTCCATCACCAAACCTCCACCATGGGGTTTCCATTTCTTCCGAATTCCGATCCTCTCGAGCAGAATTTTCAGTATCTCGACTCTGGAGCTTCACAGAGCCCCAGCTTCGCACGACGGAGAACCCGACAATCGCGCTCCCATCAAATGACGATATCTTCACCGCAAGTCGAGATTGCCATGGATCCAGAATAGGACATACGAAGCCCCCGCGATATTCGAATAGCACCGACTCGAAACTCACAATCTCAAGTTTCCAGCGCGAGTATTGCGCCCATAGACGTCGTGACCTGGTACGTGGATTACATTACAAATCCCCATCCATCACTCTCACCGCAACTCGAGATTACCATGGCTCCAGATCGGGAAAACCGAAGCCTCAGGATGCGGCTCTGTCGTGGCGGTGGAGCCTCCGGACAGCCCTACAAGGCGAACCAGGGTTGGGGTAATTTGCGCATATTGAATTCCCTGCGGATGGAGCGGCCCCTGGGCGTCTTGCATGCAAGTCCTATTTCGGCCGCTTACAGTATTCGGGACCGAAGATAGATGGAATTTGTAATTGTCAAGCATGGGAAATGCATGGACGAGTTCAATGCTGATCTTGAGATGTGGTGCCCCCAACGGATGAGCGGTAGCTGTTGGTGTTGCTTATGGAATCTGTGATTGCTTTTGGGGATGCGTAACGCTGCCTATTTGGGCGTTGTGGAAGATGCAGGAGGATGCGGGAGGACGTCATCGCAGTGTGGCCGGATTACGCTGCGCATCGATATGGTACTGTATCGGACAAATCCGGACCTCTTTGACTCTCAGTTGGACAACTCCACGCAGCCTCACCAGACCCTTCCCTTCCGATGGCTAACCAACCCTTCGATCCTGCAATCCCGCCAATTATCAATAATCAAAAGCGACGCAATACCGCATCCGCAACTCCACGACTGCGTATTGATGGACGACTAAGGATAGTCGAGAGGCAATCGGACGTACGGACGGCTTCACCATGACCTTGGGCCTCGGCATTGCCGGGAGGAAGTGCGAGTACTT
>ML119918.1:0-20769 GCA_003788565.2 Ascobolus immersus RN42 | reverse complement strand
CCCCCCTCGCCCCCACCTACGGCGACTTCGGCCTCCTCCTCCGCTGGAGCACCCCCTCCACCGCCTGCGAAGTCACCGGCCGCAACTTCGCCGACTTCACCTACGGGCTCAACGAAGGCGGCAGCAGCAGCAAGGGCGCGCTCCGCGGCGCCTCGATCGTCAGCCGTCGTGGCCAGGTCCCCGTTGCTTGCCGCTTCACTTTTGACCGCGTCAACGGCCGCTGCCTCGGTGGTGAGCGCGCTAACTCGCAGTGCGTTACTAATGCTAGTGGATAGTAAGTGGCCCAGAGAGTACTATGGTTGTGAGGGGAGGCTAATCTGGGGGGTAGTGTTCCATTTGCGGCAAACCAGCAGGTCCAGGGCGCGTGTATCTACTGCACGCTTGGAACTGAGTGTGGATTTGCTCCCGTTTCCGACTTCTAAGTGGCTTCGTGCCCCTCCGCTGCTTCGGTAAGGCGGGGATAAGGCTCTTTCTGAGGAAGGAGGCCGTGGATGATGCACTCTGGGGTGCATCGTTCAGATACTTTGGTTCGATGGGGACTTCAAGTTCGCCGATTTCTTTTGTTTGTTCTGCAGTGACTTGTTTTTCCGTTTCGCTTTTTCTTGCGCTGGTGCCTGGAGAGTCATGACGATAGGTGCTGGGTTACATTCGTTTAATTTTTGTTTTTGGATACTTGCTTAGTTGGAATATTATTGAGAGCTCTCTTCACTTTGTGGCTTTGATTGGTGTGATGCTTGAGAGATGTTGTCGACTCATGGGTCATTCGGGTCTTTTGTTCCGCCGAGTAGACCGAATTTCTCCCATTGAATCCGGAACGTGGCAGCAGGATCTGATGGAGCTCCCAGTTTTCCCTGCATTTGGGAGAGATACATATGCATGCAGTGATCAGCTGCAGCCCTATGGAAAAGAAGGTATGACAAACCGGGGTTTCGTGAAATATAGCCGGACTGTTTCCAGTACGAGCCACTTCATGCGGATACTACATCCAGGCTGGCGTGGTGTTTCCGGGCATCACCGCAGGCATGAAGAAAGTCGTTTGCGTCATGATTGTTAACGTTGCCAACGTTACTACTTCTTATGTCGTAACACCGAGCCCAGACTCTGGGCGTAAATTGAGGGGACAGGCTGCTGGACGTCGACAGAAGATGATGGGTTGTTGTTGGATCCATATGGCAAGTATGATATGATTGGCTCGAACTCCGGACTCAAAAGGTGGAGGATACTTCGGATCCAACATCTCGTTTTACTTCCCGTTTGAGCGAGTAATGCCGCTGATAGGTTGGGTGTAGGGAGTCTGATGCTGAATAGGAGAGCTTCTGCCCATCATGCATGAGGTGGAAGGGAGATGCTCCACGAGCAAGCTGCGCAGTTGGTGGTGAGCTGGGAATTACCATGCAGTAAAAGCATACTAACTCTCGAGTTCAGGTCCTCCATCAAGCTTGAAGCTCGTATCCCGACGCTGGCGTTAAATGACTGCTCCTGCTACCGCCTGACGTGCAAGCTTCTTATTCACGCCCCCCCGATCTTGTTGAGTTTGCAACCTTCTTAACTTACAAGACGAACGAGAGCCAAAAGCTGACCGCGGTCTGAGAACTACAGTTCGATACGATGCACAAGATCTTATCATATCGCCTTCCCCATATCTTCTCGAACGTCACTTGCACTCCAAGTTAATTCCACCCGCAACAACAACATTCACGCTACCAACAAACAAGGTTACAAAACCGGCACAAAAGTAAGAGAGCTCTCGATGATATTTGCAAACTAACAAGTAGGAAATTAGTAGTAACATAAGCAGAAAATGAGTGGAATCCAGCACCTGTCGTCATGACTCTCGAGGCACCAGCGCAAAAAAGCAACGCAAAAGCAAACAAACAAAGGAAATCAGAGTCGAAATCGAATCTAGTCGAATGAACCGCAGGGTGCTCATTCACGGCCTCCCACCTCAGCAGGAGCCACTAGGGACGCTGTTCAGCATGCACAGAAGCCCTTAGAACGGAGCAGTCCCCGCAGCCCATCCACACACTCTCCCTGGGATACAATGCATACAAGCGCCCCCCACCTGTTCACCCGCGGCAAACTGAGCACTACAACAAGCTCATTAGCACACCACCCCCCTAAAACTCGAGATCAACTTACAATCCATCGTCACTAGTAACACACCTATTCAATGTCTGCACCCCCGGCAGACACTGGCCACGATTCCCAGGGCCGACCCGGGCAAAGGTGAAGCGGCACGCGACGGGTCCTTGGTTGCGACGGACGACGACTTGGGCGCCGACCAGGTTGCCCTTGTTGCCGGGCGTCTCGTTAACGCCGGGTTGGAAGTCGCGGAAGAAGCGGCCTGTGGTTTGGTCGCAACGGTGCTCGGGGGCGGACCAGGCGAGGAAGATGCCGAAGTCGCCGAAGGGGACGCCGGTGACGGTGCAGCCTGGTGGGAGGGGGTCTTGGGCCTGTGGGGGTGTTAGTGAGGTTGGAGGAAGGGGGTGAGAATGGTGAGGAGGGGGGGGTGGATGTGGGGATGGGAGGATCGGGCATAGAGGTGGAGGTGTTTTAGAGTGGAGGGGGGTTAGGATGTACCATGGCGGTGGAAGCACCGAGGACGGTGACAGCCACAAGGGTGAGAATGTTGGTAAACTGCATGTTGAGATTGATTGCTGTTGCTGTTGTATGAAGCTGAGTTGTCTGAATGGATGATGGATTGGACTGACGGGAATCTTTGCAGACTTTATACCCCTCTTCCAGCACCAAACGCCTTGCATCGGCTCCATCTTCGTCCGAATACCGAGCACGAGTAGTACACCAACATCTCGACTCTCCAAAGTCCTTGCGCCCATTGCAAGGCCATGCCTGACGGACTACAATACGATACCTTCCGGACTCCAGCGAGGAAGTCTCCGCCACATGCACGACTCGATGCGGAAAGTAGAAGCTTCGAACCCTTGGCGGAGCTGTTCTGTGGCGGTGGAGAAGATAGCCCTATGGATATCGATGCAAGGCAAACCGGGGTTGAAGCAATATGGGCTTATATTGTCGCTACTATTGCTGCCTGATCTGGCTCAAGGTACGGCTATTCTGGTCATGCTCGTACGTCGTCAACGTCATGGTTCTCACCAAACAAGCCAAAGACAAGAGGATAGGTTCTCCTATTGGCCCTACGTAATGGATATTTACGGAAGGCAACAACTTAAGGGCCTCGATGGTTACGAGGCATTCAGTTATTGTTTTTGGATTCATACTTCGGGGATGGTTTCTTCCCAACGTGACGCACAACGCTGCAAGTTTTGGAGTTTTTGGATTCAGCTCGGAGGTTGTAGGTGGGACGCCATGGTCCCGGTCATCTACAATAGATCTCATCAGGCTGAGTCGAAGAAAGCAGACAGCTATTTCTGGCTTCATGAGCTTCGGCTCAATCACCATCCTCATCAAGAAATTACTGTCTTCAGAATCCACATTCCACAGTTTAACCCAATTCAGAACCTCACCCATCCGAGTCCATGGTAAGGCACCGGCTATGCACCACCACCGGGTATGCACCTTGCATATGAGCGGGAACCCCCACCAAATACCTCCGACTCCACAATAAGCAGCCTTGTCTCCGTTGGGCAAAAGGATCTGGATCCGACACGGGTACCTGCTGACCATGTGGACGGCTAGAAATTGCTTATGGATTACCTGGTTTGGGGACCGGCGGAAGTAAGGCTTCCAGAAGAAGGCCCAGTCCGACATGCATGGAACCTGGTTCTGATAACTCGACCCCACGTTGAACTCCGGTATTCGGATTGGTGAGCTACGAGATGCACTGCTCGCGGCCATGAGGCTCTGATTTCCCAGAAAAGTTGTTCCTCTTCCCAATGCTCAAGTTGCTCGGGATATATGGTGAGCTGCTCTCGAGCTCGGGCCGAATCAGAGGTGATCTGGCCGTCTCCTGAACTTGATTCCTGGTTCATGCGAGGTCTTAATTAACCGCACGTCCATCCTTTGGTTTCGAATCCGGAAGGTACTGTACTGTCCCAGAAACACAGCATACTCGCTCACGTCTTACGTTGTGGGCTTGAACTGACCGCGTTTGTCGTGGGTTCATTGGCTATATTGTGCCTGATATTGACGGATTGGGAGTTGGGCGAGTTGGAGTTGTACAGGTCTGGACGTAGGGCTGCGGATAGGGAATCCGGGCCCGGAAATCTGAATTGGAATGGGGATCTTATGATGGGATATGAGATTGCTATTACGGGATCATATTTGGGATGGGATTGTAGGAGGATAAAGGAGGAAGACCTGGATGCGATAAAAGGCAACGTTAACTGGACTTTGGGCATAGTTCACTTCGCTGACATTGGCTTCCGAGTCTTAGCAACTGCGCACTGAGCATCTGGCTGATTCGTCTGATAGACTGAAGCCTGCAATGCTGATATTCTCTACCTCAAAGAATTATCGACAGCATACGGCATCCTCGACTCACAGCCTATGCCTCACGAGAGGTCAGACCCCTGTCGTTTCTGACCTTGGCGGTGACGGATGTTGCTCTCCTCTCATGACACTTACTAGTAGTTAATTGGCTGCTCGTTGTTATGCCCCGTGTTCCGATTCTCTCTCGACGGCGCTTGTCTGATTGCCTACATATGGCTATGATCATCCAAAACCTGAGCAGTACCGTGCACCGTGGCTATGTTCAAGCCCAGGTAAGGTATGGGACGAACCCCAGTTCCTGGAAGCAAGCGGCGCTATGGTACAAGAACTGAATTCGAAACAGGAGCCTCGTCACGCCAATGTTCCGAAAGCAACTCAGGTGCTTTGACCGCCCACAGAAGCAACGACCGTCTTAGGTCTCCATCAGCAATTTTGGAGAGGACTATCTGATACACCACATCTTATTCCAGCTTCCGGCTCGAATCCGAGCCCTAAGGTTTTCCGTAACCGGGCGATATTCTGGGGAAGACCGAAAACGTGGAGCTATATACATGCATTGTCCATGGCATCTGTGTGCACTGGCATAAGGTGGTATCGGATGAGGGCGCTTCCGTCTGCCACTGGCAGTGTACGTACCTGGAGGCGGTAAGTTCTAGAACGTGTGTTTCAAGCTCCCGGTCTTCATGCAGATGCGTACTGACGGTATAGACCCACTCCTGCCGAGCTTGCTTTGATGGCAAAGCTCATGCTACCACGTAGTATATATGAGCACTACCTGACCCTGCACTTCGACATCAACACGCCGGTTTGTTCTGACTTACCCACTTCGCTCTTCATAGCCCTTCTCCCCTCGCTTCTCAGCTTCCTCTCTACTAACGAGCAGGCTCGTTTTTCACTTCTATTATTGCCGGTCAACTATTTCCTCACCTTCACCATGCATCTCTCCTCTCTCCTCCTACTCTCAATCTCCCTCGCCACCACCGCCTCCGCCGGCGTCCCCTCCAAGCGTCAAATCGGCTTCGGCTTCGACAGAGCCAACATCCTCCGCCTCCTCCAAGGCGGCCCCTCCACGCTCCCCCCCCCCCCCCCCCCCAACAATCTCACTCCCGCTCCCAATCCCAACACCTCCTGCCCCCCCCTCCAAATTTTCGGCGCCCGCGAAACCACCGCCCCCCCCGGCTTCGGCACCGCCGGAACAACCATCAACCTCATCCTCGCCTCTAACCCCGGCGCAGCAGCTACCGCAATTGAATATCCCGCCTGCGGAGGCCAGGCCTTCTGCGGCGGGATCGACTACGCCTCCTCCGCCAAGGCCGGAACCCTCGCAGTTGCGAAAGCAGTGAACGACTTCAATGCTGCTTGCCCGGCGAGTATGATCGTCCTTGTCGGTTACAGCCAGGGCGGTCAAGTGAGCGATAACGCATTTTGCGGAGGGGGCGACGCCAATATAGGGCTTGCTGAGGGGGAGGTAGGGAGTGAGATCAATGAAGCTGCGAGGGAGAGGGTTGTGGCGGCGATTTTTATGGGGAGTCCGAGGTTTACGGCTAACGTGGGGGTGGGGGCAAATGTGGGGAGTTGCACGGCGCAGGGGGTAAGTCTTCCGCGTTTTGCGAGGATGAGGGAGGGAAAGGGGAATGGGAAATTGGGCTAATGATATTCTTGTGTAGTTTGCGCCACGGCCAGCGGGGTTTGTGTGTCCGGGGTTGGATAAGGTACAGAGTTATTGTGATGCGGCGGATCCGTTTTGTTGTGATGGGGATGATCAGGCGGTGCATCAGGGGTATGGGGAGGAGTTTGGCGAGGCGGCGTTAAGTTTCGTTAATGGGAAGATCGCGGCTGCGAGTGCGGGACAGTAGTGATGGTAAGTTGTGGGGGGATGGGGGGTTGCAATTGGAGAGACCTGGATTTGTTTCGTAGTAAGCCTTGATTTCCAGTCACGGTAGTGTGCGTTACAGCGGTGCGTTTGGCGTGTTTCTCAGGTGCTGCCATCTGTATAGACGTAACGAGCGTGAGATTTTGAATCTGCAGACCGTATTGCGGGTCTTCCGTCCGGACGTCCATACCTGCATCCCCATTCTAATTTCTCGTTCGCGAAGCTCGTCCAAGTTCTCGTGCTAAACTGTGGGTTGGGGCGGTGCGGAAACGTAAAGAGGCTTCTCGGCCCAGGCATGTGTATTGGCTTCTTCATCGTGAAAAGGGTGACGTGCAAGCTGACAGGGATAATCTTACATCCCGTATGCGAATTCCAGGCTTCTCTAAGGTCCTTCCTCATGGGACAATCCCCATTTTCGTGCAGGGTTGATTTCAGCTTCTCGTGCCACTTAAATTGTGGGTTAAAGCGGTACGTGGACCGGATTCTCCGGCTTCAGTCTTGGTGTTTTGCATCCTCGTCGATGCATCGTGTGGAGCATTGGAAGATCCTTATGAGCTTGATTGCGAGTCTGTATTCTGGGACATTGTTCCGCGTAACACCTTGCTGCAACCACATTCTCGACTCGTACGGACGTCCTCGATTATAATCTTTGGGTAAATGCGGTTCGTAAAGCGGCTTCCTGGCCTTCGCATGTTCAGACTACTTGTTCATCATGGAGGCGGGTGCTGATGATTCTGAGCTTTGAGTCCGTATTCTGTGACATTCGAACGTTCCTCCCTCCGATGTCATGCTCAATTCCGGCCCATTCTCGTTCGACAATGGTTCAAATAGAAAGATCTCGTATTGCGTTCTTTATACACCTCGTTTGACTGAAGCATGATGCTAGAAACATGCTGGTCCAACCTCAAGTCTCGACCACTTGCACAATGAGCTAGCCTCGTGTGATAATAGGTTGGAGCTTTGTCGAATAGAATCGTAAACGATACTTAGTAAACTCAAATATGCATACTGTACTCGGTGGCTCAGTTGAAGTGTTTCAAATAATTTCGAAAGCTCCAGTCAACAGTAAACTCATGCACAGGTCAACCAAATGCGTGCCGCGATCTAGAGCATCAAAGATCTTCATTATTGACATCCCCATAGAGATTGAGTTGCCAGTTTGATTCTAGTGGTAGTACTAAGTACACGGAAATAATCGTAAATATTCTCGTTCAAAACTAAGTCGGGATTCGGGATATGTTAAAACTGGTACATGTGATCCATCAACGTCAAATGATGTGAAGGTGACTTAACCGTATATTGTCACATTCTTGCGAATGGTCTACCGGCCTGACTTAAAGATTTTCGTGAAGCAAATCTGCACTTGAGAGTTTCTAGCAGTCGTGAATGAATAGTCTCTTCACGAGTACTAAGTAAGTATATTTTCGAATTTCATGTTGTCGTAATCATCTTTGACAGAATAGAACCCTAGAATCATGACCCGTAAAGAAAATTGTCTGATTCCCATGTCCTAATTCTGATTCTTGTGCTTTCCATACTTCATTTCGCTGCAATCTTTTAAGAATGGAAGAATGATTGCGTACTGTTTTCCAGTCGTGAAGTGTTTGTACACTTTACTCGTACCTTCTCATCTTTTCTTCTTGTCATTCCCGTGAACCTTTCTGCATAATCTTTTTCATAGCTTCACTTGCAGTACGTACTTGTATCTTCTTCGTTTTCTTTTGAAAGTTTAGATTGGTTTATGCGTGTTTGTATTCCTGGCAAAACCATACTTTTGTATTATCTTTAGTAGAAGGGTACTTGTAATTGTGTTTGAATTGGAGATGAAAACGTAACTAATTAAGGGCTGGTATACTCGTTATTCGTGTGGCGTATGTAGAGATTTCCTTTTGATATCATTCACCATACAGACAACGTAATAACCTATGAGGAGCTCCACCATACATGTTCGTATAATTTCGTGTTTCAGGCTTTTTGGTTATAACGTTATCATCCCCATGCGTGTTTCTGATGTATGTTCTTGAGTTTCTTAATCGAATCTTATGCTATCGTCAGATGAAACTGTAGTTGGCAGTTTATTATTGATGTTTCTTCTTACTTACAATACATAACCAAAATGTAAAGTACAATAGCCTTTCATAGAGTGCTGCCATCAGATTGCTTTGTCGTCACCATGACCAAGCTCCCTTTCTTCTGTTCTAGTTATCTGTATTGCAGTCCTCGTGTGGTTCCTTCCGCCTTCCTCCTAACCGTTTCTGGCTAGTAGTTGTTTCTTTCCTGGATATAAAATAGCTTGTGAGGGATCCAACGTGTTGTGGGTTTAATTCCTTTGTTCCGAGAATCGTATGCCGATGTGAGGTATTGTAATTAATATAGGGTGTAAAGCTAGAATCTCATTTTACTTATGGTAACGCAGCTTCTTCTCTCCCATCGCTACTTACTTCCTATCACTTGATGAACGTACATAAATGCAAGCAAACATAACTTCTCCGTATCTCTGCCATTTTTTTGTGTTGCTATCCCCGTTTATCGAACTTATTCTCCTTATGTTTTTTTGCTTAGAGTTGCAGGGACCGTAACATTGAAGGCACCAGTTGGTTTGCTCGTAGGGAACTCTTTGATGTGTATACTTTTCTCACAGTGATCTGTATATACAAAATACACAAAAAAGAATGTCTTAGTCGTACAAAGGAGTGATATCCTTTCGCTTCTGCATCTACGTTCGCCAATCTGTTTTTCTGTAACCTTCATACTAGTAGCCAGTGTTGCAGTACTCGTGAGCCCCCTTGTAGAAAGACCTCCTGTTTTCGTACTGTGTTCCTGGCCGCAACCTCTTTTTTGCAGGCTATAAAGCTAGAGCTTGTGATGCGTGCAATGTGGGAAAGACTATAGATGTGTTTAGCAAACGCGTATGTGAAAGTGAATAGATGCAACCAGAAAACAAAGAGCTGCCTATATTTGCTCGTTTCTCTCCAACATCAATAGTACTTCGCATGGAATGTTTGCAAATGCTATGCTTTCTCGTAATGGAATCGTATTTGTTTTTGTCACTCTCGTATGTAAATTTGAACCAAATGCAACTATGTTTCTTCGGAGAGTTTGATATTTACCATAGTACGTGCTACCAGAATCGATAAAGGATTGTATGCATCTTTCTTGTAAAGAATCTCCACTATACTCGTACGATCACATTCTTTTCCGACTGTCATCCCCATGCGTGCATCTGTGAGTTGTCTACTGTTAATTCAGTTGAACAATATTGCAACTCGTATTCTGTCATGATGTACGGCCAGACTGAAACGCATCGGAGGTTTGCGATCGATACTTCTTATCACAGGCTATACGTACATAGCGAAAAGGTAGAAAACAAAAGCAAATGCATGAACTCTCGTATGGTTGCCCCCATTCGGTGTGTGGTGTCATCCCCAAAGATCTATCAACTTGCGTGCTAGGATGCCAATAACGTAGGCAAACATCGAATGGGTTGCTCGTAACCGCCTCTTTTTTTGTTTTTGCGTCCTTTAAGTAGCTTCTTTGCTTACGCTGTTGTCATCCCCGCAGATCTATGATCTACCCCTTTCTCTTCATGTTCAATTTGTCTGCGATGTTGCCAATAACGTGTCCCGAAGATCTCAAATGTTTGCTCGTAGTACGTACCTGCTCCTTTTTTTGGGTGTTGCTTGTCGTAGCTCATGTTGCTTACTTTGCTGTCATACCTGTTTCTTGATCACCTTTTCTCTACGTTCTCTTGTCCGTGCGATGTTGGCGAATACGCAATCTGAAGACATCGAAATGTTTGCTCATAACTCTTTTTGTTTCGTTGCACTTTCGTAGCATCGTAAGTAGCTTTTCTGCTTACTTTAGCAACTCGTGGCGGTGTAGGGAGATTCCGTAAACTTTGCTGTGAGGGTGATGTTGAGGATGGAAGAAAGCATGAGGTGGGCGGTCGGTATTTCTAAATACTCATCGTGATGCTCGTATAACAATTTCAAAAGGAGCAAGATTAGGCTTTTCAACTTCATATTACCCGTAATTTTATTCCCATATGTAAGTCCATCATACGTATACATCTGATTTTTCATTAAAGAATCATATGTTCTCGTAAGTCCAACTTATGGTTTGCATTTTATCTCGTATTGGAGCTTTTTCCGATAATCGCTAAGTACAAAAAAATGTAGTAATCAATGTTGTTCTCGTTCTATAGGGCTGGTATCCTTTCACATGTGTATTCTTGTTCATGTATATTTCTTAGTTCCTCTATTACGAATGATCTGCACTGCAGTACTCGGAATTTCTTTTAATTTTGTTTTCAAAGAAAGGCTCTGGCTTCATTTTCGGATTCATGTTCCGGTGTTAGTGAAGACTTTGCTGACAATAATTGAGCTCGTGAATGGTTTCGAAAGATAAGGGTAAAAGTTATTGTGTTCAGAGAAGACGTATGCGCAACTGTGAGAATCTGCCTGAAATCTAGAGACCTGTTTTGATTATACCAAATACAATTCCTCGTTTCTCACTGGCATCATTACTTCTCGTTCAGTGTTTTTGGATTGCGTACTAAGTAGTCTTTCTCATAATACAAATATATTCTTTACCCATCCTCGTATGTAGATCTCGCGCCAAGTTCTATAACAGGTTGGTTGTTTATGATACGTGACTACAAAATGGGCACAGCATTGCACACTTCATTCCTGTAAAGAATCACCACTATACTCGTATGATTGACTGTTTTTCTGGTTTCCATCCCAATACGTACATGCGTGAGTTCACTGTTATTAGTCCTGCCCTGCGCAGCTCCAACTCGTACAAGAATACCGCCAGCGCGACAAAATCATGATTGGCGGTTTGGGTACGGAAAGGAGGATGAACAGGAGCGAATGCATTCTCGTTTCTTACCATGTTTGGTATGTATGGAAAGGAGAGTGAACAGGAACTAATGTAGTATTCTCGTTTTGCTTGTACGTTGTCATCCCTGTTAACGTATCTTCTTTCGTTCAACTTTCTTTGTCTGTGCTGGCATGCTAGTAGCGTATTCTGAAAGTATCCAATTCAATGCTCGTAGCCAGAAGATTAGCGTCGTAGTTTCTTTGCTTTCTTGAGTGCGGTGCGTGAAGGATGTCGAGTGCAGAAAGCTTTGTTGTTTGGAAGGATGTGGAGGATGGAAGGGGCGTGGGTGAGTCTTTATACCAGTTTACTTGAACGCTTTGACGAATGGAGTAGGTGTGAGGATCAATCAACAACGAAAGTTCCTATAACACAGTAACTTGAATATTAACACTAACATTCACACCACCTCAGCAGCAACTAAAGCAAGAACGAAGGAAGCAAAACAAACGAGCGCTAAATAAAGCCTTACTCGTGTTCGTGTTTCCAGTAGTCTCGTACTTTAATACTTTGCTTGATAAAAGAGTACTCTTGTGTTTACCTTATCTTTGATTTGCTATCCTTTGTCATACAAATAATGTGGTAACCCCAAAGCATATTCACTATAAATGCTTGTACGTTTACCTGCTTCAAGTATAAAGTATTGGATTGACAGAACATTGTATTTTGCTTGCTTTCTATCATACTTCTATCGCAGTCTATTCGTGCAGAATGGACAGAGCAGGAAAGTCTTCTCCGTATAACTGCTATTCCTCCTATTGTCATTTCTGCTTGCCAATCTCTTTTTCTGTAATCCTTATACCAGTGTTGCAGTGCATGCTTGTAAACTCTCTTATAGAAAGACCTCATATTTTCATGCTCTTGTCCCTGATGACGGTCTCCTCTTTGCAGGCTATAAAAGAGCTCGTGATGGGCTGAACCTAGCAAGAGTATACTACTAGCTGTGTTCATCAAACTCGTATAGGGAGAGTAAGTGATTATTGGACCTAATTAAAGGATCGATCAGATGCAGAGTGTAAGAGATGCTTCTTATGTTTGAACCTTCTAACTGATTTTCTATCGATACTCATAGCAAGCTGTAAAAGGATCTATCAAGCATACTCGTATCTCGTTGCGAACGTTGTCATCATGTTTTCGAATCCGATGCAATCCCCATTTGTAATTGTGGGCTTCCTTTTTGTCAGTTAAGTACTAATTGTCCATGTACGTACGTGTTGCAGTGCTTAATTGTGAGACTCCTCGTGACTCTTTTTGTTGGTAGTTCCTTCTTTCTTGTATAGAATCAAGCTCGTGAAGGGTCAACATGACGGGGGTTGGGTCTATTTGTTCTGAAACCTCGTATGCGATCATGAGAAAATGCGATTAGAGGGCGTAGAGTAAGAGCCTGAGGCGGCTCAGGCTTACGCGTGTTATAGCGTTGCTCCCGCTTTCCCATCGCTACAAGTACGTACTTGATTCTTATCGTAGGCTGGACGTAATAGGATTGCAAAAACAAAAATTTCCTCGAACTGCTGCATGTTCAATGCATTTGGCGGTATCATACCCGTAGCTCCTCTATCGCTTCTCTTCAAGCTCAATTTGCGTGCGATGTTGCCATAACGTGTCCCGAAGATCTCAAAATGTTTGCTCGTACCTGCTTCTTTTTTTGGCCTTTGCTTGTTGTGGCTCATGTTGCTGACTTTGGTGTCATCCCCGTTTCTTGAACACTTTTTCTCTACGTTCTATTCTGCGTGCTATGTTGCCGGTAACGTATTCCGAAGACAGTGACTGGCTTGCTCGTAGCTTCTCTTCTTCTGTTATTGCACTAGATTATTTGCTTACGTTGTTGCCATCGATGCATCCCCATTAATTGATCTCCTTACTGCGTGGTCTATTGTTCGTGGTGTGAATCCGAAGACACCGGATTGTTTGCTCGTAGCGGAGTCGCCGGGCGTAGTCGCTTCTCTGCTTACTCTAGCGGAACGTGTGGTCGTTAGGTAAGGTAGGATTGTTTGGTGTTTGGGAGGCCGCATGGTGAGAATGGAAGAAAGGATGGGGTGGTCGGTGGGGTATTTATACCCGTTTCCTAGGGCACCTTGATGAAACGGGAAGGAGTGGGACCAGATAACAACGGAAAGTTCCAAAAACAACCAACACGATAATATCAGCACTAATATGCGCCCACTCCCTCAACAGCAAGAAAGAAGTAAAGAAACGAGCGCTAAACAACGCTCATGCAATTATATACAGTACAATAACCCACAAGCAGGCCCAGCCCATACACAACAACCCCTTAACCTCTAACTTCCCCCCCTACCCAAACGGCACCCTCCCCGCCTTACTCTCCCCCCACTCCTCACTAAATTCATTCACCCTCCACCTCTCCGGCACCTCCCCCGGCCCCCATCCCCCCTCCCACCCCTTCCCCTTTCCCTTGTCCTCCCCCACCCTCCCCTTCTCCCCCCCCCTCCCCTCCTCCTCCTCCTCCCTCAAGCTCCTCCACGGCCACCTCACCCCGCTTCCCTCGCCCCCACGCTCAGCCCCCCCTCCGGAGGGGCCACTCAAAAACCCCAAACGCCCGCTTCAGCCTCTCTTTCAACCGTACTGATCCCCTCTTCTTTATCCCGCTCTATCCGCTCCGAGAAAATCACCGCCAAATCCTCAACATCCTCCCTCACCTCCTCCTCCCACCTCAACACTTTACTCAACCTCAACACCCTCAGTGCCCCCAACCCACCTCCCGCGAGAGCGATAAAGATTTCGTCCGGGCTCACCTTCTTCTCGACCCCCTGCACGCCCGAGCTGTCAAGCGACAGGCTGTAGAGTGGGTGGGTGGCGGGGGCGTTATCTTCGTCGAAGAAGTGGCTCGTGATGAAATCGACTGCTACGTGGAGACGGGTTAAGTTCGGCAGTAGGGGGAGGAGTTTGTTGCAGGCGTCGAAGGGGAGGCAGGGGAGGGAGTTGTTGATTTCGAGGGTTGTGAGTTGGGGGGAGAGGCGGGTGAGGAGGTGTTTTATCGTGTCGTAGCGGACGAAGGGACAGTGGGAGATGTGGAGTTCCTCGAGGGTGGCGGGGGGCGGGGAGAGGGCGAAAAAGTTGTTGTTGATATTCCCGCTGACACTCAGACTCTGTAGCCTCTCCGGCCAGGTATGGGATGCCTCGCCGTCGGAGTTGCGACTCGTATAACTCCTCGGCAGTTTCAAGCTCCTCAACGTCCCCAAACTCGCCACAATCCTCATCAGATCCACCAGATTCACGCTCACGAATAAACAGCTGAGATCCAGCACCTCCAAGCACCGAGAATGGGAGAGGGCGATGTAGCAGGCCTGGGTGAATGCCCCCCGCGGCGCAACGAGGGTGCGGAGGTTGCGTTGGGTGTGGCGGATGAGGCGACTGAGCATGGAGGAGCGGCCGTCGTCGTGGGCGCGGGAGAGGTCTAGGTGGTGGATGTAGTCGGAGAGGGGGGAGTGGCGGGCGTGGGAGATGCCGGGGCAGACGGTGAGGATGAAGGGGGCGTAGTTGAGGACTGTTATGATGGGCGCTCTGTAACTGTTCGGGGTGTTAGCTGAGCCGTTCTTCGGGCCTGTTGAGCCAGCCCGTGCCATCATCGGCCCGAGGAGGAGAGAAATGCACCTGGTGGAGCAAAGGCGGACTTACAGATACTTCAAACTCGCATGATACCACAACCTACTAACCGCCCCACACGTCGCCAACGTCCTCTGCGTCTTCCACCTCTGCTCCCTGTTCCCTGCGGCCGTCTCGCTATACACAAACCCGAGAATCGCATCCACCAACTCCAGCGGCAAAAACGGCGCATTCGGCCTCAACCTAGCCGCCTCTTCATCCGACGGGAGTGCTATCCCCGCCCGCACCGGATGCGCCTCATCATCCGAGTGGTCGGCGAGGCCTTCAGCGGCTTCGTAGGTGCGCTGGATGGCGTCGACTTCGGTGGTGAGGTCCGAGATGAGGGTGGAGAGGCGGGAGGCGGTTGTGGTGAGGCGGGCGTACTCGTCGTGGGAGGAGGAGGATTCGTCGGAGTGGGGAGGAGAGGGGGGGGCGGCGCCGCCAAAGATGGAGGTTGTGAGGGCGGGGGTGGAGGAGGGGGAGGCGTCGGGTTGGGGTGAGGACGGGCCGGGGCCGCCAAAGATCGAGGTGGAGGAGAGGTGGCCGCCGAAGATGGAGTAGCGGGGCGAGTCGGTGTCGTGGTCGCGGGGGTGGGGTCCCATGGTGTGCGGTAGGGAGGGATGTATGCCGAGAAAAGGTTGAGATGTCGTTTGTAGCAGGAGTACACTCAAGCAAGGTAGTGAGGACCTGAGAAAGTACAGGAGGGGGTGAAAGAAGGGCGAGTAGCGACAGAAATGGAAAAGTGTCGAGAGTCGTGATGCGGTGATGGCGAGATTCGGTGGAAGAAAATATCGTCGCAGAGAAAGCCAGACGTCATATGCAGGCGGGCGGGAGATTAGATGGATTGATTGATAAGCGGAAGCGAATTTATAAGCTTTAGCCAAGGGAATGGGATACGGATATGGTACGGTCTTGAACATTAGCGCCGTCTTTCAGTTCACCAACAGGTTCTATGGTGTAGCGGTAGCACTTCAGATTCTGATTCTGATAACCTGGGTTCGATTCCCAGTAGGACCTCACAAACGCCATTTCCTTTTATTGCTCTGGGCTCGAAACGAGCGGCTTGATGTTCCTCTTTTCGTCCCGTCATTTTGTGGAACCTCACGATCTCCACTTTGAGCTCGCGGAGGGAGAGAATTGAAATCCTCCTACAAGGCGTTTGAAAAGGGTGAAGGAGATTGCTTCTCTTCAGTAGTCGCACTTGAAGCATCCCGAGCTGCATACTGTCTGCTACTAGTAGGCTGAACGTGTTGAAGCTCAATTCAAGCTCGAACCCCGGAACGGATTGTAGGGCGCGGGGGATGGCAGCGGCGAGTTTCAGCAGCACGGAGAGGAGTGGAGCGAGGCTAAGGCGGGGGCGGGGGTGCTGTTTGGATATATAGAAGGTGAAGTTGGAGGTTAAGGGTGTTGCGTATTGGATGGTGATGGATTAATGGGCTTGCTTGTGGGTTATTGTAGATATTTTCTTATTGGCCTCGGCGTTGTATTGTACACTATAGCACTTGGTTATTTCCTTCTGCCTTGATTTGTTTGGGATGTTGAGTTTGGGCGCTGGTAATGGATGTTACATAGTGTTAATACTACCGTGGTGATTCTTGTCATGGAACTCGCGTACGTGGTTGTTCTTGGTTCTTGCTCCTTCCCTATTCGTCTTGAAGGCGGAGTAGGCGGGTATAAATACTGCACCTTGTCCTTTCTTCCTCTCAACATCATCTTACAACCCGCAAACAAAACCGCAGTACCAACAAAGTTATACGGCCCGCACTAAAGAAAGCAAAAGAACCAATCCACCCAAAAGTTTTACTACAAGGAAACTATCCCTCACTTAGAACAGCAGATGTAGTACGAGTAGTACGAAATGCTCGAAGCAACAGAACATGATAAGGAAGAGATCGGTAAACGGGGATGATAACGCGAAATCGAAACTGCATGCAGTACGAGGAAGTTTCTCTTTTTGCTTTTTGCACGTTTAACCACGAAAGGAAGCATAGATGGCAAGCTATAAGTGTACGATTTTATCACAAAAAAAGAACAAACCTGAGAGGAAAAGGAGTTCAACGAACGCAGGGTGACAATGCGAGATGGAAACTGCAGTACGAAGAATCAAGTCGTTCCGTGTTGTCGTTGTTGTACGTGCAGACCATGATGAGAAACATCATCAGCAACATGCCTGAATCTGGGCACGGTTATGGCTGCCAAGACCCCCCTCTAAATCGGTCTGGGGGTTCTAACCGATCTCTAAGCGCGCTAAATGAAGCGATCTGGCCGATTCCACCCTCTATCTTTTCTCGGGAAATCCCAAACAAAATTTTGCGGTATAACAAGATCTGGGGGTTTTGAGGAGGATATCGGCGTACTATTCGGCGCGGGAACTTAGGCAGGAATCGGCTCAGCTGATCGGGAAAGGCATGGAAATCGGCGTACGGGAATAGTTAAGACTTCCCACGGGAGAAGCAGGCAAGTCACTAAACAAATTAAGCAAGGAAATGAAGCACAAAGTCAACTGCATTGTTACTATATACGTAGTCTATCTAAAAGTACATGTTAAAGGTCTCTGGATCGATCCGATTGTTCACCACGAAGGCCGTAGCCGTCTCGTAGAAATCTAGGGGCGGCGTAAAGGATTGGCGCAGTTTTATTCTAGGGAGAATGGGAACAACCGAAACGGCGCGGGTTATGGATCCGAGAGGCACAAGAGTCAATCTCTCGGTCGTCCAGCGCACTTTGAAAGTCCTCCTGGCCTCCTGTCCCTCCGAGCGTTCCGCAGACTCGGTCGGTCTGATAGCTGCGAAAGCTAATCTCTCCACATTCTGTGAGCCTCTAGTTTGTTCCTCCTCATGTGTAGGAACCTCCACCTGAAACAAAAGCTCCAGCCGGGCTATCGTTTCACCCGAGAGCTCACTGCCAAAGGCCTGGGGGACGTCCCGGAACGCCACGAAATCTCGCCGAGGCCTCTCTGTTGAGCGCCATAGACGATTTGCGGTACAGCGTATGATGTAATCGTAATCCACTAAACCTGGCTTCTGGAAGGCTGGTCTTGGGATGACAAGTGTAGGATGGCCAGAGGCTATCAGATCCTCCAACTGCTCCCTCTGAAGCGACTTTGCCCAGTGGTTGGACCGAATAAGCCAATCCCGCATGGCGCCGACGAGATCCGGTATTTCCAGGTAAATCTCCAAGAGGGCAAGTGTGTTGAGATCCGGCCCAACTTCTTCACCATCCTGCGATGTAGACGGTTTAAATTGGCCGATCAGGTAAGCTGGTTTGATCGGGGTAGCCGAATCGTCCATCGGCACAGAGCGAGGCGAGATGTTGTAGGTGTTCTTCAGGTGGACGTTGTCGCAGTCAACGTCCGGATTCTCTGCGTCTGAGTCGTCCGTGTCTGCGCCTCCATCATCGATCGAATCTATGACCTGAGCAGCTCTGTGACCGAGGTACTTTCGAATAACCTCGACATCCTCCCGTTGCCTCTCTTTCCGCCTCTCCGCCCTCGCATTCCTTGTAGCCGCATTTGATTTCCTCTTAGATGCGCCAGTTGGATCCATACGGTCCTTGACATCCTGCAAAAAGCGCCTCTCGTCTGATTTCGAGCGGAAGACCCCAATATTCTGTTCTATGTCGGAACGGACGTCCTCTGGAAGACCCTCGGCCGTTTCGAGGAATCGTACAATGGCTGCTATCTTAGAGCGCATTGCTTCAACCTGCGAGACGATTCTGGATATCTGTGCTTCATAGCCGATCTTGTTGGTTCTGTCGTATGCGTCTTTGTACGTCCGAAGATTGATTTCGTTATTGGCGGTGGTCCAGGCAAGGAGAGCTCCGTACTCGAGGATCTTTGAGCAAAAGTGGGAAAGTAGATGGAGTTTGGGGAGACGGAAGTTAGTCTTGTCGAGGATTATGTTATTCCTGACAGCCGCCTTCTTCCTCCTGAGTTCTTTATCCTTTTGCCTCTTTGTCTTCCGGGATCTCTTTGAATTCCTTCCAGCGCCTGACGGATTCGGCTGAGACGTTCCATCCTCTTCATCTTCGCTAGTAGATTCTGAGTCAGAGAGGGTGACATCCTTCGCTTTCCGTGCAGCTTCTGCCTTTGTTGCTGTAGTTGCCTTGTAAGGCCGGAAAACCTCCAAGTGCTCGCGGAATTCAATCAATGCCAAGTGCATTTGCTGAAGGGTGCTGGCCGAGTCCAGGTTCGAGTCTGTAGGATCAAAACGAGGGCTTTTGTCGTTGTACACGTGTAGTCGAAAGTATGCCATGGTGTGGAAGTCGACTAAAGCCGCTACGGCAGTCAGGATCTCTTCGATCTCCTTTTGAAGCCCATCTGCGAGTATGTCATCGTCGACCTGCTCGTCGAGATTTCGTTGAGTGGTTGGGGCATAATACTTGATCGTCTGGAAGGAATCGGCGGTCGCCTCGAGTACAGCGAGTAGAAGTCGAGCGGCAGTTCTGTGTTCCACCCCTTGCTTCTGTGCGATTGAAGTCCACGCCTTGTTCGGTTTGCGCTTCAACTTTGGATGCGGTGACAGCTCCACCCAGAGCGCGTCAAAGATGTCCTTAAGCGGCTGGAAGGCTTGCAGGAAACTCATTGTCCAATCCATAAGATATTGGACCATGCCAATGTCCAGAGTGTGTAGGAGGTCCGGTCGCCATAAGGTGTTCGGGGTTACTTCCGCCAGCGGCTGAACGGTCCAGAGTGCATTCTCCACGGGAATTGCAAGATGCTCTGCGAAGATCCCTTTGAAGTGATTATACTCAGAACGGGCAGTTTCGAACTTTTCCTGATTTCCGTTGACGTTCGGGTGGTCTGAGTCTGGCGGTGATGGCTTAAAGTGCCGCATCTCCTTCATACTCTTCATGAACTCCTTATACGCCCCAGGGATCCACGCAGTCTTCCTGGCCGAAGTTGGGAAGGTGGGGTGCGCCTCGAGTTCCTTTGGATCAATCTCGCATACGGGACAGCTGTTCTTCTGGATTGAGAAGATCTTCAGCAATTCCATATAATCCGCGATCCACCCACCCATGTAGGGATGTCCGATGCGGATTTTGCCATCAGGGCAAACAACCTCCATGCCGTCCTTGTAGAGCTCGTGGACGTCTTGAAAGAGATGTTCAAGTATCCGGTGAACGGCGTTAATGGCGAGTATCCTTTCGTGCTCCTTGGGGTTTTCCGCTGAGACCTTGTAGCGCAAATCCTCTGGGAGGAGACCGAGCACCCTCCAGACGTTTCTCGACGGCGTCATGATGGCCTCGGGATCAAAGTTCCCGAGGGTGAAATTAACAGGATTGATCTCTTGACTTCCAACCAGTCTACTTAAGAGGCATGCATCAGAAGCGCAAATGATCCATATAAGAAAGTGACCCTTCTCTCCGACGAACCTATCCAGATTTGCCTGCTCCTCGATCCATCTGTTGGTCGTGTAGACCGGTCCCACAATTCGCCTGGAAGGGTCGTCCTTATCCCTCCAAACCTGCGGCATGGCGTGGAAGAAGTCTGCCAGGGCCGCCTGTTTCAGGAGGTTTCGAATCAAGGTGTCAAGATCACGTTTGCGATAGTCGATCTTCTGAAAGCCCGGGAACTCCTCCTGGGGGAGTCTATGTGTCGTCCACCGCAATAACTCAGGCTCCAGGCCGTCTAGCTTGGTCATCCAGGAGCGTCCGCTGGTAAACTGGGAGACGCCTCTGCTTTTAACCTCGTCACAGCAGCTTGCGCCCATGGTCGGATCTCGAGCCAAGTTTCTCTTGAAAAACTTGTCAACCATGTTCTGCGGCGTGCCGGCTTCCATAAAAAAAACAGCAGACGCGAACTCGGGACCAGAGCAGAAGGGAAACCAAATGTTATGTTTCCTCGTATCGGCTGGGAGCCCTGTGAAGTTCTCCGCTGGCCTCTCAGATGCGGCGTGGCGATAAGGCTGGATCTCGATCCGGTGAATGGGAACAGGCCTGAACCGCCAGTTGTTGGGGCTGTGAGGGTCCGGGGCGGTGTCTGGGCCGAATGTAGTATCGTC